>JAGFMF010011942.1:8989148-9009610 GCA_019455555.1 Galemys pyrenaicus | reverse complement strand
TGGTGCACTGGTGAGATGGTGATGGGGAATACATGGGGATTACAATTAATGGCAAGTATATGTAAATTTTAAAATATTTTAATAAAAAATTAAAAAAAAAACCACAGAAAGCAAAAAAAAAAAATCAGCTGCTTCCTTATTTCAACAGTGGTGACTATAAAACTGTAGATGTAGAAGGAGATAAGGTCCTCAGCTCTTTTTTCAAACAAATCTTTTAAGTGTTCTTTGCCTGACAATGGAAATAGCTCTTCAAGCTTACAATTCAGATGATATTGGAGTTGAAACATCCATCTTGGACCATGGACCTGGAGGATGAATGTCAGTGCTAAGATAGTGAAGCAAGACGACAGAAGGAGGTAGGGTCATCAATGAATGAGGAGCTGCAATACTAACCCTAGTCTATTGGTCTTTAAACCTCTTGCATGTGAAAGTCTTCTGTTTTATTAAAGACCTCACTGTTTCAGGTTTTTCTGATATATACAACTGAATTCAATACAAATTGATGCAGAATTCATGTGATACAGTCCTAAAACAGCCCTTTGACCTGTCATTCTTCCAGAGAAATTTAGGGATGAACTGCCTAGTGTCCTTGATAGTTCCCAGATAAACATCACAGGACACTTATTTGACTGAAAAATGTTATAACTTCTTATGGTTTAAAATCATCTATATATTTTCTAAAAGAATTTCCATAAGAGCTTTATAGTGAGACACATTTCTTTTTGTACTAGTAAGACTACTGGACTTAGATCTTTTAACATTTGCTGAGAAAGGAAAGTAAAATAACATCACTCACTATTCTTTTGTTGCCAGCATAAAAATTTACTGCAAACCTAGTGACTTAAGGCAATACAAATTTATTCTCTTACAGTTCTTGATATGCTAAGAAATCTAAGATGAGTTTTATAAAGCTAAAATAAAGAAATCAGCTAGTTGGTTCTCTTGGTGGCTCCAGAAGGAGAATTTTTGTTTCTTCAAGTTTCTAGTGGTGCCGATGTTTTTTTTTTTTTTTTTTTGGTTTGTGGTCACATCACTTCAGTCTCTGTTTCAGTTGTCACATTGCCCTCTCCGCCAGTGTTGACTTTTTCTAGTTCTCCTTCTAAGGACTGTGATTATATGGGGCCCATCTGGATAAACAAAGGTCCTTAATCAAAAGTGCAAATAACTTGCCATATAATGTAATGGGGTCCTAGAGATCCAGAGCTTATATGTGAACACATTTGAGAACCTTACTCTACCAATTCACCTAGACATCTTAATCAGAAGTCATCAGAAAAGGTTTTTCTAATTTAAAAGAAACAAAATTGCCATATAAACTTATATTTTTAAAAGGCAACTTCTATCAGAAGCTACATTTAAAATGTTAAAAAGGAAAAATAATTTGTAGAAAATATAACACAATGCGTCAAGGGTTTAATATATTCAATATATACACTAAGATTCCAATATTTTGATTAGTTAATTGTCCATGAATAAAAATTCACAAATAATAAAGTACCCCTAATCTGTTCATCCTCATAGGCTAAAAAGTCCAGAATAATTGGAAGGTTTTACTTTTTAAGGTGTGATGTTCTCAGTAAGATATTCCTAATAGTAAGGGGTGCAGTTACCAGGTCTGGATACTCTAATTACTTGCCTCTAGAAATACATGTTTTTCTTTCTTATAAGTCATTTAACAATAAGTATCAAGAATGCTAAAAATAACAGATATATAATTTTATTTTTGGGAAATTATCCGAAGTGTTGCAGAGTAAAATTGTTTAGGTGAAAATTTCAGCAACCCTAAATGTCCCATAATACGGAAATAAATAAATTGTACTATAGTTATAAGATGGAAAATTACTGAGTATTTAGATATGTGTTTTTCTAAATCACTTGGAGAAGTGCCCATGATATGGTCAGGGGAACATCCTATAGGGCTGCTGAGCAGACAGTTAAAAACCTGTTCAAAGGATGAAGAGGATGTGCTTCCCTTGGACCTGGACTTTCTATTTCCTTTCAAGACACTATGCTGTACAATTTAGATATATATTATTTGGGTTTATCAACACTGACTCCAACCAGCAGTTTATGCACTGAAGGCGTAAACAGGACCATCAGTCAGTTAGAGAGGCGTGGCTCTTCAGACGCTGAAACTCAGCACTGCACTTGGTTGGTGAATGGCAACCTGTTGCTGCACTGGGTGCTCCAGTACTCCTGGCTTTCCTTGCCTTCTGAATCCTTTGGGGTCCCTCACTTGGATCTCCTCGTTACTGAGCACCTAAAATGACTTGCGCAGTTGGTATCCAGCTCTGTGGGCACATGTCGGCATAGTACGCAGCAATACAGGTTTCTTTACAGGTTGATTGTTCATTTCACTAAATTTTGGATGAGAAAAGGTTCGGTGTCGGGTACAGAGGGTGGTAAGCGCAGGGAGAAGTCGAAGAAGCTGTTTTGCAGATGGAACCATTTGAAAGTGAACCGCCAATTTGACAAATACATCAGTTTGCATAAAATGTGTATTTTATATACTTTATATATCTAGAAATATACATGTGTAATTTCCATATCTATATACTTGCTTTTCAGGACAAACTTCCAAACTCTTTGACCTTACTCTAAACCATCCATGTTATTTTGCTTTGAATTACTGTTTACTTCATATGCACGTTTTTTTCTCTCACTGTAACATCATATTAATAAAGAGGGATTTTTATGGAGCATATACCACTGCTCTGAAAAGTCTTCCACTTTGTTTGGTTCAATTCCCCACTACTCACTTTTTTTAATTTGTATTTTTTAATAAAAGTATAGCATGTTTCTCACCCATTTAGTCAACCCAAAGAGAAAATGTGAAATACTATGATTTCAAGTATGCTAATAGAGTTAGTACTTCTAGCAAGATACATGGAAATAATATTTTAAGCATAAATTATAGGTAAACACAGTATTTTTTAAATGACAAAATGATTTTCCCTAACCTGTGTTCCATCAAAGAGACATTTACACTTTTTCTCTTTGTTTTGAAACAAAACATGTAAACGTCAAGTTACTTCCTTTCATCTGAATCAATTTACCTCACTGGCAAAAAGTGTACAGGGATATATATTTTTTAATAATTGCTACCTGATTTTTTCAGAATTTGTGAAGGATGAAAGGCAGCAATCCTCCAATTTTACTGAAGAGAAAACTAAGATTTAATTAACCTTAAAACCTTAATTCATTTATGATCATGCAGTGGCACAAACATACTTAAAATAATGTGAGCTTCCATGTTTTTACCAGTTTTCTTTGTTTTTTACTATTTTTTTCCATTGCTTTGTCTGGTCTTTATACCAAATGACTAATTTAATTGTTATTCCTGCTAAACAGCATTCATGACTTTCTAACTCTTATACATAGATTTCCTATTGAATAGGGGTCAGGAAAAGCAAAACTAAAAATTCATATAATCATTATCATCATAATGATGCAAAATGAATTGTTTGGGTTTTTCATGAAAGGACTCTAAAACAAAGTTGAACGTGCAAGGATTTAATTGGGGGAGATTCTAAAATAAGGGAGTGGGGGGAGTATAGGAGAGCTGGGAGAACTCTTAGGTCCAAAGAGAGAGAGCAGGAAGTGGGTTGGATGAAGCATCCTGACTGCTGTGTACTGTAGGGAATAATTGGGCAAGGCTATAAGGAGGCTTTAAGTCAAAGTTGGTCATTAGAGTTCTGTGTCTACTAGCAATGCCCTGCTGTGGTATTTCTGTTGTTCTAAGCCACTGGCTGGGAAAGGCTCATGACACAAATGCGGAGATGTATTTCAGTGTAAAACCTGGTCATTAAACCAGGTTAAACTCTTGGTCAGTTAAACACTTGAGCTGGAAATCTATGAAGTGTACCATCCTTCTTTTCCATATAACCCACTTAGTCTCTCTTAGAAGAACAAGTTCATAACTTCAGACCCTAACAATTTACTGAGTTCTGAAGCTACGAATTCAAAGCATGCATGCATCCACAAAAGTAAAACCTAAAAAAATTTTCAAAGTTGGTTTTACGAAGAAATCAATGAGAAGAAAGTATACAATGGCACAAAATGTAAGCACAAGCATATGTTAGTACACAAAGATACATGGGATTTAAGACAAATCAACTCTCTCTGTGCAAACTTAAAAGATACAAGTGAACAAGACATAGCTACTCCAATTTTTTTGTCTGAGTGGGAAGGAAGAAAGGAAAATGCATCTATTAGGGTCCTAGTTTTGTACTAGGAACTATGGTATGTTCATTTATATTAAAATACATAACACTGTGGTCTTCAGTGAACCGTCATAACACCTCAGGTAGATAGAATGATTTCTGCTTTATAATGAAGTCATGGGATTCAAAGAAGTAAAGAACTCCAAGTTAAGGAGCTAGTAAGCAATAGCACCAGAATGAATTGCAAGTCTGCTAATAATGAAGTATGGGGAGAGTGTGTTCTTGGGTCTCCTCTGCATATATAGTTTATTATTAAAGGATGTTTCTCCCTAAAGCGTGTTCAGTGATCTAGCCTTCTAACTTTTGTACCTGATGTATTTTACACTGTCTTTTTGAATCAACCCCCTCTCCTCACACTATGGGATCAATCTTCACCAAATGACACTCTGAGGATCCCCAGAGAGGAGCTCAGTATCAAGTCAGCAACCTTGTTGGTCTCAGGTGTGGTGTCAGAGTTTGTGATCTTTTTCTGCATCCCACTTTCTGTGAATGGACTCTGGCTTGGTGACCTGTCCACTGCTCTGTCTCTGACTGCTGCTTGCTCTGATTCCTTCCAATCTTTTTCTAGGATGAGAGCCCTTCCCTAAAGGACAGTGTCAATGTTTGGGTCCTTTCTAGACCCTATTTTCAGGACCCTTTTTGCCATTTACTATGAGTTTATATGATTTCTCTCTGGTTTTGGGTAATACCCTGAGATGCTTGGCTTATGGTTTGACTTTTGACTTCTAGGACTTTTTTAAAGGGAACATGAGCCTTATCTCAGTCACTGCAAAGTTTGCACCACTCTGAACACAGGACAAGAAAGTTGTGTAAGTGGTGTATAAATGTTTCACAGGATGTTAATAGGTAATTGAAGGTCAAAGAAGTTATGTGTCAGTGCTCTATGTGACCCTGTTGTGACTGAATTGTATGAATATAAATTCCAACACTCGACTGATATGAGGAAATTACAGTTCTGGTTGACTGAGCTTTTCAAAATCAGGCACAGTAACTCAGTCATCTTGTGGTCTCAGTCATCACACAATTGCTATTTGAATTAATGAATATATAATAACTACTTTTTTAACCTATGTGCCTAAAATCGTTGACGCATGACCTTGAAAAAATATCACTAACCCTTAAGAGGACTATGAACTTCTATTGATAATCACAGGTATCAGAAATATGAATTACTCATTTGAATCTAAAATGGATGAGTTTAATTGGTTTCTATAACCAAAAGTTAATTGTTACAATTAGCCTGGAGAAAACAGTTTCTTGTCGACTCTGAGTTATCTGATCTTGAGATTTCCCGCTTCTTCCTAAGCTGCCTCTACTTGACTTAAATTAGAAAATAACTGCATGAAGAATTTGGAGATGGAAATTTTCTTTAATTGATATTCAAGATATCTTGTAGCTTGAAACTTTATTATTTAGAGGGAAGATGTAGCCACTATTAGCAATGATCTTGTTCCATTGATAATTATCTAGAGATTGAAGACATTTGCCCTTCCCACGTCTGTTGAGGAAGTGCTTCCTGTCACTCATTTTCTCCATAACCTCAAGTAAATCTCCACCAGTTTAATGACAATAAGAGTTTTCATCTTGACATTATTTGATGGCTGGGAAGAAAAACAAATTCTTTTACATAAAAGAAGTTTCATAATCATAAGATAGCAAAGGGGGAAAAATAAATGCTTGCATAGGTACTTTTTACCATGAATCTCCTGATCTTGATTTGATTAAAATCTCAACCTAAACATGGCAACAATACCGATTTCTTTACAGTTTAATTGTTCATTTCACTAAATTTTGAATGAGAAAAGGTTCAGTGTGGGGCACAAAGGGTGGTAAGCGGAAGAAGAAGTCAAAGAAGCTGCTTTACAGATGAGAGCATTTGAAAGTGAACAGCCAATTTGACAAGCAAAACCACAGAACAGTGTACCACATCGTCTTTCTGTTCAAGTTGTTTCACAAAACAATTCCGGCTCTTCCTACTGTCCTCTTTTACATCCTGTCTCTTCATTTATTTCACAGATATTGCTGTGGTAGGTAAACTGATCCAACTCTAAAGAGTTCAGGTGAGAAAGAAAAGACTTAGAAATCTGAGTTTTCCCAGTCCTGATATGCCACGGAAGTGAAGCCATCATCGGCCATGCTTGGAATTGGGAAATTGTTCTGGCTCCTCTTCCTAGACCAACACCTGGGTATCTGGAGTATTGATGGTAAGCCACCTACAGATATTATTTCTTGTTTTTATTTCTCAGGCAGAGTTGGAGGCGATGTTGTCCCTTGTCAATCCTAGCAAGATCGTGTCAAGTGGGTAATGGTAGGTGAAGCTATGTAGTTAGATTTGCTCACTAGAGACATTATAGAACGTCAACCAAAATAGAATATGGTAGTCAAGTCATGGTTTGGCCAGTTTTCTTCAAATCATTTTCTCATTGTTAGAAGAGAATTGGTCAAATGTTATAAATAGTTAAGTATAAATTTATCACAACTATTAGCAGAAATGCACTGCATTCCATGCTGATGGTGAATTAATAGCCTGTTCTTTTAAATTTAAGGTAGTGAAGTTCATCAATGCTTGAGTAGATAGATGTCAAATTACTGGGGTTATACTTAACTCTGGTTACTCTTAAATAATGTCACTAAATAAAATATTGCCACTTGCTTCAGTGGAGAAAACTGAATAAGAAAATATTGAGGAGTTAAGGATTGCAGCATTCCATCATTGCTTTTATTGTGTTGAAAGAAAATAGATCCTCTGTTGGTGTCATTTGATGTAGAAAACAGCTAAGTTTCTGCATAGATTATGTTTGGCCGCTCCTGAAAGATTTTATGGAGGCAAAATAAGGGGATTTCTTTTTTCTGGTGTGTTCATTTGCCCCCTTACATTGACACAGGGACCCATCGATTGTGAAGAGGGAAGGTCTATTAATAGTTGCAAGAAGTTGCTGGTTTCTCAGGTTTGGTTTTAAATAATCCTGCCTTATTATCCCCATAGACATACATAGCTTATCAGTTTGCATGCGGTTTTAAATCAGAAAATATAGTCAGAGAAGTCCTAGAGAATGTCATCTTCATTTCTAGAATTGTACTAGGATTTCTAGAATTGTGCTCACTGTGGTGCCAGGGTGGCATGCAAAGAAAAATCCCTTTCGGTCATCTAACCATTTTTATGTTTGTGAGAACTTGGTATTAGTTTGATGCAGTGCTGAGATGGCTGCCTGAATGTTTTCACTTTCCATACATGCCTACAAACATAGCTACAACTGGAGCCAAACATTATTAAGTAATTTTTTTTATCAATTTTAGGGACAAATAGATTATTCTTTGTGCAGGAAGTAAGAGTTTGTATGGTGCTATATCACTGGAAGAGAAAGCAATTTTTATTCCGCCTTCCAACATGTTTACATAAATAGTCTTGTGTGTCAGACTTGGGTTCATTTATTGGCGCTGCTACTTTGCCACTTATTATGTGACCTTGGTTGAGTTTCTTTCTTTTTTTTTTTTTTTTTTATCGTGGTCACATTGGTTTACAGCACTGTATGTGACAGAGAGGTCTGGCTGCGGTCACACCTTCAGGTGCTGTTACCACACCACACCTACATATGCCATGGTGCCCACTGTCCTCCACTGTCATCCAACTTTGCTCTTTCCCTCCCTGGTTGAGTTTTTAATATAAATTATGGCCAATATTTGCAAAGATTATAAAGGCCCTGGGTGAAGAGACTGGCACAGTAAGTATACATAATCAAGGCTTGATAAATGTTAATGGCATTTTTGCTGATATTCCTTTCACCAAGCAGTCTCCACAAGATTCATGGGATGATTTTTTTACATTATCATTTTAAAACGCTGAATTTTATTTATTTATTTTTGAAGATTTTATTTATTAATGCATATAAGAACTGGGGTACAGGACAGAGGCACCAGGGGTGAGAGAATTCACCAGGCAGAGCTGGATGCAGGATAGGCAGATCTACTGACATATACTGCTGAGGGGAGCAGTGGGCAAGACAGGAGAGGTCAGCTGCGCCATGTGGGTCACTTCCCTGGCCAGGGACTGAACTTGCACTGCAGTGGCTGCAGAAGCCCCACAATGCAGCACTCAACCCCTTGCAACACTAGGGAGGCACAGTAGCTGAATTTTAAAGCTAAAATTGAGTAAACACCAAAACATACGGCTCAATACAATTAGCTCAAAATATAACAAGCCAAACTATTTGGAAAAGCCTCTTACAAAGTGCTGACAGGGGATCTTGCCTGGTGGCTAATGGACTGAGGCATCACTCACGTTAAAAGAAAGACATGGGTGGAGATAAGGACAGTTTAGAGAATTGTTCTCACAGACAGAGCTGATGACTTTATTCCTTAAAACCACATTCATTTTAACCTTTTTATTTTGGATACTTCCTATGACTAACTTAAATATTGGATCTTTACATTGACACAGTCTCCAAGTGTTTACAGATAATTTTTAAAGATTTTTTTTCCCCTCTTGCCCTTAAAGCAGTGTGAGATTTGTGTGCCTCTTCCTGGAGTGACAGCTCTGTCTGTAATAAGTTTTAAAAAATATACAATGTTCTCTGCAAACTTCCTGTGAAGGTCCTTCTTTACAATAAAATATATATTCGCTTGCTTTGTATATCTCAAAAAAATTAGAGGGGATTCTGTCTTTCCCTGTCAGGCGTACGGAAGGACAAAATGAAAGTACTGAAAGCATTAGCACTTTCCCTTCACACAGATGGACAGATCTTGCTGGCGAGGATCTTGCCAGCAAGGATGAGGCTGTAAGTGGACACACTAGTCTGTCATCTGCCACATGGCTGACAAGAGGCTCCAGCTGAGAGGACCTGGATCACCTGTTCAGTTGAGGTTTAATGAGTGATTCCTCTTTCAAGCAGGCAGGAGCACTGCAGTTAATATCTGGGGGCTGTGAGGCACACTACCCATGACTCCATATAAAGGCAGCAGGAAATCTTTGGATTATCTGTTCATTGTGACAGAAAATAACCTGCTCTCATAGCAGAGGACACTAATAGAAAACACAGTAACTATGGCCAAGACTCCCTTTGAGACTTGCCTGTGGCCTCTTTCTCCTTGAGTGAGATGGTTCAGCTTGGCCTAGGAATCAGCACTGCATGTTCTATGCACACGCTTGTTCCGCCGTGAGCTGGCCATGTCTTTGGGTCAGAGCAGGAACAGTAAGGCAGAAGGTGCCGTGCAGCTGTCTATCATCTCTTGAAGTTCTAGTTTTATGACTCAGGGTCTTATTTCTCAGACTTATTTCTGTGGCTCTAACTATTGTTCCTTTTGAATTATTCACACACTATGCTAGAGAGAATACTTGTCCTTCCGCCAAATGCTTGTGTGTTTTACTCACAAAGATGCCTGCCACAAAATAGCATTCCCTTTTACATAAATGTCTGGGAATGCATTCTGTAATACAGGATTTCCTGGACTAATGAATGAGAAGATTAACCCCTGTCATGATCACAGGCTTAAACAGACTTTCCTGGTACCATTAGAAGCTCATTAATTGTTGCATCCTTTGTCTCACTATCAAAATTTCCTCTCCTTTACAATGCTCTCCTTTATCTTGCTTCACTGGGACTTTCCGGCTTAATTTCCATTTTTGTGTGTTTCAACTTCAAGTTCACAATTGCTGAAAGGAAATGTTCAAAGGCATTTGTAATCAGGTCCCAAAATGCAATCAAACTGTTTCTTTTCTTGCTGAGGCAGTGGTGGAGTGGTTAAGCTCAGGGACTCCAGAGCTAGGAGCCTGGATTGCTGCCCCATCCCTGCCGTTCACTGCTTCTGTGACTACAGTCTCTCTGTGTGTTTCCTCATCTAAGACATGGGAACAACAATGATGTTGCCCTTATAGAGTTGCTGTGGATGTTAAGTGAATTAATTCTGCAAAGCACTTACAATACCATGATGCGCCATTTATAATTTATGATGCACCACAAATGCTGTGTCAGTTTATCTAATAATGTTATTTTTCTTGTTAGTGCAATTTTAATGATCTTGATAGGTACCTTAAAGTAGTATTGGAAAGTCCATCTCTAGTTTGGGATTGACAAAAGTCATCTACGAATAACTCAATATTATGTAGCTGCTGGTTAGTATGATTTAAGATTTTATCTCTCATAAAAAGGATATTTTTTTAAAGATTTATTTATTTATGCATACAAGCACTGGAGTACAGGCCAGAGGTGTGGGGGGTGAGCGGATTCACCACAGAGGGGGAGCAGAACAGGCACATGGACTGACATACACTGCTGAGGGGAGCAGCGGGCGAGGCAGGAGAGGTCTGCTGCGCCATGTGGGTCCCCTCCCTGGCTGGCAGTAGGGATTGAACTCGTGCTGCAGCGCTGCAGTTTGCTTCATAGTGCGATGCTTAACCCACTGCGCCACCAGGGAGGCCCAAAAAAGGACATTTTTATAGGATGTTCTGCTTTTTCTCTCTTCACTGTGTTTTTTTTTTTTTAACTGCTGTCTATATCAGTGATTATGCATCTTTGCCAATAATAGCTGGGAATGTTTGGGACAGAGGCAATTGGTAGACCTTCTGGTTTCCATCTTGCCTAGCTACCTATAGGTCTTGAATCTTGGACAATCATTCAATACAAACATTCAGTATTATCCAAGCAAGTATTTATTGCTGTTTCTGAAATAATCATAGTGCTAAGAACTATTCCCGTATATTCTCATTTATTTCCACAGCTATCCTTCCAGATAAAAATTTGTGTTTAGGAGTTAGCTAGGCCTAGGTTCAAGCCCTAGCCTGGCTCTATGTGCCACTAGCTGCTGGTGATTTTGAGCAAATGTCTTAGCTCCTCTACACCTGGTGTCTCCAACTTACAAATATTAGTATAAAATGTTAGGATCAAATGAAACAGTGTAATATGACGAAAGAGCACAGCACATAGTGAGACTTCAGGAAACACTTTACATCCCTATTTTTCTCCTGTTAGGGGGAACTAACCTGGGTCAGTAGCACTTTGACAATGTGAGGTACAGTGTCCTTGTGTGCAAGTGGCAATGGATATGAACCAGCAATTCTGTAGGACATTCTCCAAATATGACTGAGACTATCCATATGCTACCTGATTTTCACTAAATCAGGAGAAAGTTGCACTAAAATTCTCTTATTCTGTTCTTTGATGTCTCAAGGAGAGGAATTGGCACATGTGTTTTGTAAGCTTTGCTAACTTAGAAAAAGCTATGACAAATACTTGAACGATTGTTTCAAAACAAAACAATTTCAGAATTATCCTAAGCTAAAAACCAAGAGATATAGGGTTTAAAGTGTTAAACTGCTCAAAACAGCTTGATTAAAGATAGTCTTCAAATTTTACCCAAAATAGTCATATCACATATACTCTGATAAATTCTAGCTCTAGAAGAAATTGCTTATAACTGTGCTAAATAAATACCATGTTAAAACAAATGCAAAGTTTTCACATAACATTATAAGGAGATTTTTCAAGAGAAAATAATAAGAGATTTTTTTTTTTTGAAACTCAGTTTTCTCATTTGAAGATCCATCTAAACATGGGTTCACATATGTGCATTCTGGAAGTGAATTAAGTTATTTTCAGTTCCATTTTTACTAGGGAAACTTTATGGTTTGTGAGGTGCTTTCTTTTTCTAATGTGTCAACATATAGGAAAGGAGAGAAATCTATCTCTGTCAAAAGAAAAATAACAGGCATTAGCCACAGAGAAGGACCATTTTGTAAACTACTTCTATGTCGGTGATATATTAGATGTTGGTTGCCAGGTACATGCATGGGAACGGTAAAGTCTTTCATCCCACAGTAGGGACTGAGGCTCAGTCTGATTTTGTAAGTCTAGGCCAGTTAGCTTCTGGTAGGAATTATGCCATGTGAGCTTTCAGATGTCATGAGTGTGATATCCCTGGATGTCCTCATAGGATATTTGATGAGGGATGGCATGGTGACCATTGTTGTATGTGGATTAGAATTGGCTGCTCAAGCCACTGTTTCATATGACTCTTGATTCAGATTGTACTGAGCAAGTTAACACTTTTACACCAAATCACATCCAAAACCATACCAATTTTCAAGGTCAGAGGCATTTCTTGCCCTTTCTGCTCACTCTCTTGCCTTCCATCACCTTAGCTCTCTATAGTAAGGCCAAGTGGAATATCCTCATGCTCTAGAGACCTGTTTTCCTCCTGAATCTGAAGACTTCTCTCCTTTGTAGCCTCCCCAGCATGCATGGGGAGTTTTTGTTTGTCTCTAATATGCCTGAGAGAAGCAAATTTCTGATTGATGCCACAGAAAATTATTGGTATATTATACCATTCGTTTTAGTTTTTGAAATATTATTTGTTTACATTTGTATGTTCAACTCTGATTCTCTTAGCTCAAATTAAAACAGTCTTCATTCTTTATAGCCAGTCATTCATTTCTTTCTATGAATATGACCATTTTCAATTTATATAGATGTAAGAAATTTTCAGTGGAGAGGTAATGAAACACGATTTTCCTCATGATGATATTTAAAATCAAAGCTTATAAAAATAAGAATTTTTTATAAAATAAAAATAATTATATTGCTTATTTTATAAAATACTTTTTCTTCTTATAAGATTCATAATCACAAATATGTTTTTAAAAATAGCTAATAAGTTTCACATATTACCTACTCTCTTTAGTTCCTGGTGGTATTTACAGCTGGAACTACATTTGCTCTATTTTAAGGACCAGGCAGCTATTTGTGGTGAGCATTTGTCTCTGGCTGACTGACTTGTGTATCTGGGTGGTCATGGGTTGTCACTTTTTAAATATTTTGAATATCACCCTGGGGGACATAAATCAGGCCTTACCACCGCACATACTTATAAGTTCTAGTTTTTCTTTAGTGGTTGTAAGTTAACCACTACAAGGTATGTGGAGATACATACATTTTTCACCTCAGTGCCTGCCTTTTGGGCCATCTATCTAAAGAGCTCAGCTTTCTCTGCTCTGCACCCTTAGTGATCAGAATCGCTGGTCATTGTTGTGAACAGGAAGCTTCTCTTTGCGAAGCTCTCTGTGTTCAGTTTCAGGGTACATCATAATTTCTCATTTTCATGCCTTTTCTAAGACCTTTTCCTGCTGTCGACAGGAACCATTCCAAGAAGAAGGCAAAATATCAGATAGGAAGACAGATACATAAACACATTAAATTATAATAGTGATGCATGTCACACAAAATAGCATGGGACATTCACTTGGGGGGGTGGATTGTCAAGTGGATTTGGGTTGCTGGACTTTGGGGGTGGATACCTTTGGATAAGGAGGCAGGACTAAATGCCATGTGATGAAGTCTGAACATTTTTCTGCAAGTATTGAAGAGTCTCTAAAGGGTTTTAGGCACAGAAATCTTGTGATTATATTTTTGTTTTATGAATACAAACTGTAAAAGTGATTTGGATAATGATTACCAGGGCAGACTGGGGGGGAGCAAGACAAAGTTTGTAATGTAGAAGACTAGTTGGTAGGCTATGACAATAATGACAGGATATAGAATGGGAACTAAAACATAAAAAATATATGATAGATATTATGGATGCTATATCAATTTGGTAACTGATAGAATAGGGCAGTGAAAGGGAATGAGACCAATATGACTCCCAGCTTCTGGTTTCTGTGACTAGGTAGATGATGGTATACTGTGAAAATGGTAGCAGGCCCAGTTTTAGCCCTTGGTAGGGTGTAGGGTAGGAGAAGACTCAATCGCCTCCATGAAACCTTTCCTGATTGACCCAACCAGAAGGACCCCTTCCCTCTTGGAGATTTGAAAGCTCTGAGAGATTGTATCTTGTTTAAGGTAATCAAAGTCTGATGGGGAAATTGATGGCCAATATAAACCT
This sequence comes from Galemys pyrenaicus, assembly GCA_019455555.1. Classification (NCBI taxonomy): domain Eukaryota; kingdom Metazoa; phylum Chordata; class Mammalia; order Eulipotyphla; family Talpidae; genus Galemys; species Galemys pyrenaicus. Next base: position 8,995,514 of record JAGFMF010011942.1, on the reverse strand, counting down.
CTTCCCATTGGGATTTATCACATTACCAAACACTCATGGACAGTGAGAAGTCCACACCCCTGGGTCTGTGCAGTAATTCATTGTACAGAATTTTGAAACAGTTAAAAGTTTGGTCTACTTTTAATTAGCACTATGTACCAGCAATTCTGAACAATATCTGTGATAAAATTCTTCAATTTAAAAATACTTTTGAGCAAAGTTCTAAATAATCAGTGTGGTTGCTGCTCTTTGATAAACAATGCATTACCCCTGAAGATTAACTCAGAACTTCCCAGTTATGGAGTCGCCCCTGGATGCACACAAATTCAGACATGTGCTCACTTCAAGAGTAAACTCATGATGTTCAAGATCACTGTGACTCAGAATCCATTTGTTTTTCTAATCCTTGTGATGCTACATATACCTGCATTTACACAGATCATTTTATTTTTTTATTCTATTTTCCCTTTAATTTATATATATTTGACACCAATTGTAATCCCCATGTATTCCCCATCACCATATCACCAGTGCACCATCACCTCAGTCCCCTTCCCCATCACCATATCACCAGTGCACCATCATCTCAGTCCCCTGTGCTCCCGTCTGCCCTCAACCTTTCCCCTCTTCCTTCCCCACCAAGTGTCCCCAATTTGTCCTTGTCTTTTCATTTTTGGGTCTTTATTTCTATTATTATTATTGTTCTCATTCCTTTCCTTGATCCTTATTTGGTGCCCTTATATTCTTCCTAGGGGAGAAACCATCTGGTATTTTTCTTTGGCCTTCTGACTTACTTCGCTGAGCATAATCCCTTCCAGTTACATCCATGTTCCTATGAATGCATCTAGTTTTTCCTTTTTGATTGCTGAGTAGTATTCCATCATGTATATGTACCACAGCTTCCCGATCCACTCATCTGTTTTTGGGCATTTAGGTTGTTTCTAGGTCTTACCTATTGTAAAAAGTGCTGCTCTAAACATAGGGGTGTAGGTATTCTTTTGAATCAGTGTATATGTATCTTTTGGGTATGTTCCTAGGAGTGGGATTGCTGAATCATATGGAAGTTCCATTTTAGTAGACTGAGGAACCGCCATACTGCTTTCCATAATGGTTGGGCCAGCTTGCATTCCCACCAGCAGTGTAAGAGAGTTCCTTTTTCTTCACATCCTCGCCAGTATTTGTTGTTGTTACTATTTTTTGATATGTGCCGTTCTCACTGGGGTGAGGTGGTATCTCATAGTGGTTTTGATTTGCATTTCTCTGATGACAAGAGAAGTTGAGCATTTTTTCATATGCCTGTTGGCCATTTGCATTTCCTCTTTGGAAAATTGCCTTTTTAGCTCTTTTGCCCATTTTTTGACTGGACTGTTCACTTTGTTTTTGTTTAGACTGGTTAGTTCTTTGTGGATCTGTGTGATAAGTCCCTGGTCAGTAATGCTGTGTGCAAAGATTTTCTCCCAGTTGGTGGGTTGTTGCTTTGTTTTGGCTAATGTGTCCTTTGCTGTACAGAAGTTTTTAAGTTTGATGTACACAGATCATTTTAAAGAATCATTAATAGCACAGTAATTGTAGCCATGAAGAAATGAATGTAAGCAGTTTCATTTCTGTCATTCCATGCAACCATTTTGAATATTTATTTATTTAAGACAGTGAAACAGTGCACAAACTATAAGGTCTATTTGAGGTCTATTTTTTTTCTTTAGTTCATCCATGAAAGGTTTTATTGATTAATATTTTTGCAATTGAAATGCACTTTTGTCTTTAAAGTGTTGTTTTAAAATTAAAGAATGAATCAAGAAAATAAAATTTTACATTGATAATACAATTTAAAAACTGCTAAATTTCACCTTTATAGAATTTTGATTTTAAAAAATTCACTTATCAGTTACTGAATTTCAGTAAATACAGTGCAAGAAGGACTTTGTCTGTAACTGTCTTTTTTTTTCATATTCTTTACATTTTTTACAATTCTGGCACAGAGTTATAGACTCCCTAATGTACAATGACTTTCCAAGTAAGTAAAAAGTTTTGTTAGGAGGCTGAGGAAGTCTGTTAACCTTAGGGAGAGAAATGAACTTTGGGAAAACAAGGATTTCACTTCGCCTTTTTGCTTCTGTCTACGCTTCTTTGTCTTAAGTTTAACCACACCCAGGTGTTATATTGTTAGATACTTCCTTTTGATAAATTATCTTACCCTATCTCTTCAGTTTCTTTAAAACCTCATCCTCATAATTTAGTTTGCTTTCATTTTTATTCTGAATTTATGGAAGCAACTGAATTAGGAAGTCTCAAAGTGAACTTATTTGAAATCTTCAAGTGCTTATAAATATATAAGTATTCAGAGGTTCTAAAAGTTTTCTGCAGGTCCCTTGTCTCAATCTGATTCCTGAAAACTCAATCAGGTTTCAGTTATTCTGATTAGAGGCTAAAGAGATGTGCACACAAATCATAGAGGATTAGTGAGTGTAAAGAACTAGCTAACAAATGAGAATGTTCTTACTAGCCCAGTGTAGAAATGAAGTGGAACGTGATGTTGAGTAGGGGAGTATATGGAACGCCAAAAATTTTCCACAGTTTGACAATTGGTAAGTGTTAGTTTGCTTTGTTTTAAAAGAAACTCAAGGTTATGTTACCTGTGATGTTGTGTCTCTATTAAGGTACTTGAAGATTAGTAAAAGATATTAATGCAGGGGATATATTAAATGTATTGTTGAATGAATAGCAAGTAAGTCTGTTAGGAGAAAGTTGAGAGATTGAGTGAATTGAAAGCTGAGCCAAGAGAGAACAAGAAGGAAGTAGAAAAAGAACTCAGAGAAGACACTCTTAAGACCACATACTTAAGGCCTCCCTGATGGTGCAAGGGGTTAAGTCACAGCAATATGAAGCTCTCAGCAGCCACTGATCCCTGGCCAGAGAGGTGACCCACATAGATCAGCAGACCTCTTCTGTCTCGCCCACTGTTCCCCTCAGCTGTGTATTTCAGTCATTCTTCCTGATCTGCTCCCTACTGTGTCTCTGGTGACTCCTCTGACTACCCTTGCATCTCTGGCCTGTACCCCAATTCTTGTATGCACAAATAAATAAACCTTAAAAAAAAAAAAAGACCACATACTTAGCCTTAATTCCACTGTGGGGGAAAAATACCAAGGTATACATCACTACAAAGTGCTTCACTCAAGGAAATTTTGACCTTTTTTTACTTACTATATTTTACCAGCACGGGAAGTTAATTCTATAGTAGAATATGCCATGTAGAATATGTACACTCCTGATGTAACTGGTACAAAAAGTTTGATTGTTCTAAATTGGTGCCATTTCTCATACTTTTTTAGCATGTGAGTCTCAAAAGGGACAAGATAGTCTAACACTGATCAGAAAATGAATAAATATACATTCTAGGTAATTGAAATTTGCCCTTTGGAAGCCAAAATGTTTTTAAGTAACTGTTTCTAGTGAATTTCCTTGTAAAACCAATTTAACACTTTTTTGTTCCCTAGATGGAAGACATTAAACAAACTTTCAAGTTTTATAGTTGATTCAAGCATATCATTATGAACAGTTATTACTTTTTATTTTATAATACTCTGAGCTATACTGGGAAGTGACAGTGGAATTATAAGACTCATGTATAAAATGAGATAAATTTTGGATCTTATAATATCTGCTTTGCTTGCTTTGAGAAAATTTTTTTTCATGCATTTTGGGTCTCAACTATATTCTAGATGTTGAGATAACCAGGTGAATACTTGCATGATAAAATTAAGGACTACACAATTTTTCAAGGATATAGAGAATTAAAAACAATTTTCTGTGCTGTAGATTTTATATTCAGTTGGTAATTACTAAGAGGAGATTCACAGATGATAGATAGATCTATTTCTAGGAAAAAGTCCTCCCCACCAAAACAAAGGTAGGCATATTTCCTGTATGTCAGACCAGTAGGCAGAACTTCAAAAGAATGTGGATCACTGTTCTCCTCCCACTTGGAAAACATAAAAATTTAGGTTATTTCAAAACATCCTATCTTCAGAGAGTTACCTTATTTTGCATGGAAAAAAGTCATGGAGGGAAAAAAAACACAAGGCAGCATTCAAGCCACTGAAAAACAGGTAAGTAAGATTCCTACTGACAACTAGTGTAGATAAGAGTTGTCTAAAACTCTCTTCCACTTATTGAAATATATCAGAGTCAATAACAGAAAACTCTGCTGCTGCTCAAGAAATAGTATAGAGGAATGACTAATTACACAAAAGTGGGCCCAAAGTATGAGCTTAAATCTTGATTCTCTTAACGATTGGCATATAACTTTAGAAAGATTTTTACTACCTCAGTTTTTTATCTGTAGGATAAGGGCTCGTAATAACATTCTTTTTGTTATATTGTACAACTGAATATATTTAATGTGTTTTAAACAGTTCTTGAAATGTAAGAAGGAATTCATAAGAAATTATTGTTATGATTTGCTACAGACTATAGTAATGCTAATAATAAAATTAAAATAATTAAAGTAAAATATAATTTTATAATAAAAGAATGAAATTGAGGAAATTATTGGACAATTAAGAAAATTATCTATTTTGGTTTTTCAATGACTATTTATTATGTACCAGACACTGTGCTAGTGAGAATTAATTATTAGAAAATATTATCTAAGAAAACTACAATCATGCTTAAGAAATCTTTGGCAGGGCCTCCCTGCGTGGCGCAGTGGGTTAAGAAACGCACTATGAAGCAAACTGCAGCCACTGCAGCGCGAGTTTAATCCCTGCCGCTGGCTGGGAAGCTGACCCACAAGGCACAGCAGATCTCTCCGGCCTCGCCCGCTGCTGCCCTGGGCAGTGTATTTCAGTCCATGTGCCTGTTCTGCTCCCCACTCTGTCTGGTGACTCCTTTCACCTCCCTGGACTCTGGCCTGTACCCCAGCGCTTGTATGCATAAATAAATAAATCTTAAAAAAAATCTTTGGCAAAGACTGTCAAAGTGACAAATATATGGTCCTTTCAGAACAGATTTGATTTTAATTTTCTTTTCATCTTTCAGGACAAAATTCATGCATTGAACTCAGGATTAAGAGAGATACTCACTACACCATCCAAGCAGGGAATTCATTTGACTTGGAATGCCCTGTGAAGTACTGTGCTGACAGACCTAATGTGACTTGGTGCAAGCTTGAAGAAGGAAAGTGTTTAAGTATTGAAGATAAAATTCAGGGACACATGAGTTGGAAAAATAGGGATAATATTTCAGTTTTTGTTCTACATTTTAATCAAGTGAATGCTAGTCACAATGGATCATACCGCTGTTCTGCAACGATAAAAACCCATCAACACCCAAGCCACACAATAACCCTCTATGTGAAAGGTGAGTTGGAGACGCCAAGACAATCTTGTTTTTCACATCATGTTTCAAGGAACAAGATGACCAGATAATCACATGATTATGTTAGATACTGAACTCATGTAAAACATCAGAAGACTGCCACACTTCACTGATTATGATGAGTGCTAATGCAATGGTTTGTGTGTTGGTGTGAGTGAATTAGAGAAGAGTAGAGAAAAATGCAATAAGAGTTTTTGTACTTTGCTTAGGTGTGGTAAAACTTATATGTTGGTCCTGAAATATATAAAAAATTACAGTGAACAATATACCATTAAGGCAGCTTTGAAAAATGTAAATTGCTTTGGTTACAATGGCCATTTTAGCAACATTAATTCTTACAGTCCGTAAGCACGGAATATCTTTCCATTTGTGTCTTCTATTTCTTTTAATAATATCTAATAGTTTTCATTGTGCATGAACCTCCTTTCTTAAGTTTATTCCTAGGTATTTAACTCTTTATGATGTGATTGTAAATAAGATTGTTTTCTTGACTCTAGGTCATTGTTTAAAGGAACACAACCAATAACTGCATATTGATGTGGTAGCCTGCCACTTAACTGATGTATTGTTTCTAACAGATTTTTTAGTGGAATCTTTAGGTTTTTAAAAAAATGTATATAATCGTGTCATCTGTAGGTTTATAACTTTAGTTCTTTTGCAATTTGGATTTCTTTTATTCTTTTTCTTCCCTAATTTCTCTGGCTACGATTTCTAGTATTATGTTGATAGTACTGGTGAAAGTGAACAGCATATCTTGTTTGTCATAGATGATCTTTGTTATGTTTAGGTACATTCCTTCTATCCCCATTTTTTGAGTTTTTATCATAAATGGGTGTTGAATCTTATCAAATTCTTTTCCTACATCTATAGATATGATCATAGGGTTTTTAACATTGCTTTATATGATGTGGTGACCTTCATTGATTTATATCTGGGATAAATCCCAGTTGATTGTGATGTATAATCTTGGTTCCTCCCTCCCTCCCTCCCTCCCTCCCTCCCTCCCTC
>JAGFMF010011942.1:8961747-8989098 GCA_019455555.1 Galemys pyrenaicus | reverse complement strand
TCCTTCCTTCCTTCCTTCCTTCCTTCCTTCCTTCCTTCCTTCCTTCCTTCCTTCCTTCCTTCCTTCCTTCCTTCCTTCCTTCCTTCCCTCTCTTTCTTTGTCTGTTTTTGGTTTCAGACTAATGTTGGCCTTATAAAATATGTTTGGAAACATATCCTCTTCCTTCATTTTGGGGGAAAGTTTGAGAAGAATTACCAATTTCCTTGTTCGCAATTGGTCTGTTCAATTTTTTTAATTCTTTATTTAGTTTCTGGTGGTTTATTAAGAATCTGTCCATTTCTTCTAGATATCCAATTTGTTAGTATAATGATCTTTATAGTAATTTCTTATGATCCTTTTTATATCTATAATATCTGTGTGATTCCTGTTTTACTTCTGTTTCTATTAACTGGAGTTTTTTCCGTTTTCTACATGAGATTAGCTAGAGATTTGTCAATTTTGTTTATCATTTCAAAGAACCAACTTTTAGTTTCATTGATCTCTTGTACTTTTTTCCACTCTAACTTTTAAAAATTTTCTCCCTGCTATTGTTTTGGGGGTTTTATTTGTTCTTTTTCTAGTTCTTTAAGGTAAAAGGTAAGGTTATTTACTTGAGATCTTTCTTGTTTTTTGATATAGTCCTGTATTGCTGTATACTTTCCTCTTAATGCAACTTTTATGTTATCATATGGTCTGCTAATTCAATCTTCATTTTCATTTGTCTCCAGATATTTTTTAATTTCTTCAGCTTTATTTTTGTGGTTGAAATCTAGTTATAATCAGAGAAGATACTTGATAAGATTTCAGTCTTCAGGAATTTACTAACACTTGTTTTGTGTCCCAATATGTGATCTGCCCTTGAGAATGTTTCATGTGCACTTGAGAAAAATATGAATGCAGCTTTTGGGGGGTAGAGTGTTCTATAAATTTCTATTAAACTCAGCTTATCTAGTTTCCCATAAAAGTTTGTTTCTTTGTTGATTTTCTGTTTGGTTGATCTGTCCCATTGGTGTAATTGGTGTAACTAATACAGCTCCTGACTTGTATTAAGTTGCTGTCAATGTCTACTTTTAGGGGGGATGTAAGTTTTCATTTCTCTTTTGTAACAGGCTTTGTCTGCCTTTGCCATGTCTTTAAACTTTCCATTCTCTTTAGCAGATACCATCTTCTACCTCTTAGGGCACTTCTTAGAAAACTTTGAGAAGTTGACTGAAATGTCTTTGTGTTCTTGTGCTCCTCCTGGCAAGTTTGCACACACAAAAATGCATATGGTGACATTTTGTCTTTCAGTTTCTTAGGATCTCCCCTGCCCACATTTAATTTTTTTCCCTCAGTGAGGTACAGAGTCACCCAGTGACTGCCTGGCTCTCACTTCCCCTGGCACTGTTTCTGTGTAGCTCAAAGTAATGCAGTGGCTCTGTTATTTTCTCATTTAAATCTTCCGTTTCTGACTTCCTTTTGCTAATTTTATTTCTGAGCTTTTTAGTTTATTTTTTTCTGAATTGTATCTACTTGATTAGATTTTCTGAGTTTCCTTATAACAATTTGGCTTTCATTTTGTCATTTTCTTCTCTTTCATATTCCTTACTATAGCGATTTTAAACTCTCTGATAAGGAGATACAATTTCTCATGTCTTTGTGGTTGAACTCTGGAGAGTTGTTCTCTACTTATGATGTCATAGTTCCTTTAAGTCTCAAGATACCACGTTTCATGTCTTTTTTCCTGCCTATTTTGCTGCCTTAATTTTACCTATTTTCAAAAATTATATGTAGCAGTAGCTTAGAGACTTGAACACTTCTACTTTTCCTACAGGTGGCACTGTGTCTTATTTTATCTTATTTGGCCTTTGCTATCTTCCATAGATACCGAGACCTGTTTCTGCATTTGGTGGCTTAGCAGGGTGGGAGAGGGCCTGGAGTGGTTCAACACTGTTGCAAATGTGGGAGCGATATGGGCTGACTTATGTTTATGGTACCATTGATGTCCTTCCTCTCTGGGATTACAGATCTGAGACACAATAGTCTATGCACTGTCACTGTGCTTCAAGAAGTCAGTTCAGTGTTGAGACATATGGGGAAAGGAATATAGTCTAGAAGACTTCTTTATTCTTTACCTTACTAGAGTCCTGACCTATGTGAAGGCCCTGGCTCCTCCATATGTGGTTCTCCAGTGCAGGTCTCCATTTTGCTTTCATTTCCTCTTTTCTTCGGTCCCAGCTGGTAGGCCTCCTGTCCAAGTCTCCTACCTCATATTGGAGCCCCAAAAGGCATTTCTCTCCACCTATCTCCATGAAGAGTGACTTTCCTGGTCCCTGATGTCCATGGGGTGTTTCAGTTTCACCTAAAGTGACAGGACTCTCTCAATGTAGAGTTCCTCTGGTTAATTATTAGCTATTCCTCTCTACAGTGAAGAAAAGAGATGAATTTCATTTTTGATCCATAGTCTATGAAGGCTATTGCAAGGGAGAAGCTGGAAAGAGACTAGGCCCAGTGCTAGCATGTCAGAAATCTTTCTGCAACCTCAGACAGTTACTTCTTCTGTGGCCATCATTCATGTTAATGAACACATGTTTTTGAAATGTGTTTTTATTTTTTTTATTTTTTAAAGATTTATTTATTTATGCATACAAGCACTGGGGTACAGGCCAGAGGTGTGGGGGGGGGTGAGAGGATTCACCACAGAGAGCAGGGAGCAGAACAGGCAGATAAACAGAACTACACTGCTGAGGGGAGCAGCGGGCAAGGCAGGATAGGTCTGCCACACCATGTTGCTCCCCTCCCTGGCCGGCAGCAGGGATCGAACTCATGCTGCAGTGGCTGCGGTTTGCTTCATAGTGCGTTGCTTAACCTGCTGCGCCACCAGGGAGGCCCGAAATGTGTTTTTAAAAAATACTTTGTAAGTATATTCTGAAATTCAGTTTTAAATTCCCTTAAAGTATAGAAATCCATTTAAAATCATTTAAGTCACTTTAGCATCTTTCTAGGAAGCCACTGCAGAAATGCACAGCACTCTAGTGCTTGCTGTCAACCTCTACTATAAAGCATAGAAGTGTAGAAGGGACTTACAAAAGACTGAGCAAGCACTTTTGCAAATTTGAGATCAAAATCAATGATAACTGCTTGAGGCCATCTTTGTGCTGACTTTAAAATGGAGGTTGTTGCTTCAATATCTTTAGTTCTCTATAAATAGGTTGCACAGTGTCATGCACATAGCAGATGCTCAGTAAATATTTCCTTGTGAATGTGTGAAGTAACATAATATATGCGAAATGAAAAGCTTGCTCTTAACCTGGAGAAGCTATATTGAAGATATAAGAAGTGAACACTTTTTGGAGAGTACTTTATTCCATGTTTGGGTTATTCTAATTACTGTAGATTTATACAGTTTGTAAAATACACAAAGATGTTGTATTAGGGTTGAAGTGGGGACTGAAATTAGGATCCAAAACCTGTCTTCCTTGAGGAGGAAGGACCCTAACTTCAGGGGAAAGGGAGGGAAAGGCTCTTTTTAAACCATGAAGATATGTGGTTATTGTAAAAGATGTAAAGGATGATTGTAACAAAGACTGTAAAGAATGAAGTCGTGATGATGATGGGGAATACATGGGGATAACAATTGATGGCAAGTATATGTAAATTAAAAAAAATTTATATTTAAAAAAAAGTAAAAAAAAAAGTGATGGACAATTCAAAAAAAAAAAAAGAATGAAGTCGTGAAAGGGAAAGTCTAAGAGCTAAGTAGATCTGATGGCTGTTAAGTTTCTCTTTGAAGAGTGCTCTTCTCCTCACTGCTCCTACTCTCTTATCTGTCATCAGCTTATTTTGATTTGTTAACTCACGCTCCTCATCCCCACTAGAAGTCCCCCGGACCTTAGACTTCCTTTGTCTTTAAATGAGCTTCTACTCTGGGATTTGTTCCTTCTTATAAATCTGTGAACACTTTCAACCTTCATTGTCCTCCTTCTTAACAGACTCCAATCAATTATTGTATGGACTCATTGTCCTTGGTGTTACCCCGTTCTTGGTCCATTTCAGCCCCAAATCTTCCTAATATAATTCATTTACCTAATAAACTTTCTTTCATAATGTCACTCTTATTTATTGAGCCTCTGGCACAGCATCCCCAAATCTTAGATTATGGGACTCAGGTTTGTTGAGCAACATTCAAGGCCTTCCAAAGATCTTCCCCACCTGATTTGCTGGATTGCTTCTGGATTCCACACAAAATATCTCAGCTCTCTCCTAGCAGCCCTACTTGCCAATGCCAGGTCTTTATGCTGCCTTCAGCATTCATCTGCCTCCATCTATGACAGTTCTACCTCTCTCATCAAGCTCATTTCCCTGGTTCTTAATGAAGCTATCTATGTTACCCTAAAGGAACTGATTTCTGCTTACTACTAACTTTATGACATTTTATATCAATGTCCCTCATTCATCACCCTTCCTTGTAGTGCAGAAATGTCTGGAAATATGCTTTATCCCATGAATGATTATGATGTCCTGCAAAGCAGGTACCATTTCCTGTTTGTCTGTATTATCTCTACTTCCTTCCCCAAAAGTCAAATGAATTATTTAAGAATTGGCTTAGAATTGGATCGGGATTCTTTTTTCATGATAAGATGAAAACAAATATAGCAGGGAAAGGGGCAAATGAAATTTCCTTTCTTTCTGCTCCTGAGGCTGAGTGAGCTTCAGGAAAAAATGCATACCCTGAAATTATGTTTGAGGACTGTGCTTTTCATAAACAAACTTTGAGGTGTGATAAAAATATTTCACTTTCTCCCTTTCAAAAATCTTTTGTAAGAAATTTTCTTCTTTTGGTATTTGATAATTTGGTACCCCTTTGCTTTTTATGGTAGAGTTAAAAATTGGTTGAGGGGTGTAGCAGAAGGGGTTTGGACACTATTGGGAAAGCAGTATTCTCCTAGAATGAAGAAAAGTACTTTGCAAAATAAAGTCCCAGAAGGAAAGTTGACTGAATAGGAGAATAGTCACTAGAATAAATAGTCACACATCTTCATCCTCTCCTACATGCTCTTGTTTGGGAGCCTTGTTAGGCGCTTCCCAGAAGTAGGTGGTCATTATCTAAGAAGGAAAGGGGAGTGGGGTGCATGGGCAGGAATGAACCAAAAGTTTTGAACGAGTTCCCGGCATGTCGTTGAAAGCATCCTTTCCTGTGACTTTCCCCACTGGAGCACCAGTGCATTCTGTCATTCCAGAGGCCAGTGCTGTTACCCACTGACAGAATGAGGAGTCAGAGCAAACAGATGAAGGCTGTGTTACATCTCCGTAGTCTTTCTTTGAGCCTTAAAATAAAGCCAGGGATTTACTGTGCCCTTGATCAAAGTGAATCTCTGTAAACCATCCAGACTGCCTCTGACTTGCGTTGTTGGATCTCAGTTAGCTGGCAGATGCACGAGCCCTTGCATACACCCTCACTGTTTTCACAACCTATTTTAGTACTTTATCTTGCTTTTCTTTTTCAGAACGAACTCAAAATTCTTCAGAAAACCCTCCAGTAAGTAAGTATCAAACTAGTCAAATAAAATTAAGAAAACAAGATGATTTGGTGGATAACTAATGTTAGAGCTTCTTAATTGGGTGGATTTGCTTGTTAGGCAATTTAGCTGTCATAGGAAATTTAATCACTATTCCTACCCGTGACCCTTCCCGGATATCTGCTTCTGTCTTTCTTGATAATGACTCAGCTACCCACAGAACCTAAACAGCAGCTACAGCATGAACAGTGCAACATTTAGTACCACTCTGAGTTACCAAACCACTTTAGGCCCTGCTCCAGTAAGTCCTCACCACCTTTACTCCAAAAGCAAGCATGTGAGGAGGCAAACCATATGCATCAGAATAGATATCTTACTCCTGTGTTTTTCACATTGTGTTAATAGCAATCTAAAATTTAAAAAAATCTCTTACATCATAAGTCAATGCACATACATATATGCAAACTGAAATGAAAGTTTTACAAAGCCATAATTACCACCTGGTGGGGTTTCTCTGTTGACATTGTGGGCCAGATAAGTCTTTGTTGGGGTGGACAGGATGGAGATTCTGCCGCATGATGAAGGCTACTTAGCACCGTCTCTGACCTCTACTGACTAGGAGTCACACTCCTCCCTGTGACAGCAGAGATGTTTCTAGACATTTTCATAATGTCCCCTGGAATATAAAAATGTCTATTGAGAACCACTGTCTAGTGAATGATGCCTTGTGGTATTTTCTGTTCTTTCATGTTTCATTTTTTAAAAAAATGTTATTTGTGAGCTGTTAAAATATCTATGACCAGCTAATAAGTAGCCACTGCCCAAGAACAAACAGGGTCTTAATAGTAAGAGCACCAGCCATGTGACCATCAAAGCATATTTGGAGATACTAGAAGAATTTGGTGTTTGGAGATGCTGACAGAAGGCACTGTTGAAGCAGCTTGAATTTAGCCGCAGAAACAGTTGGTTTGAGTTCCAACTGCCACTCACTAGTTTGTCTGACTTTGAGGAAGTCTATAAATAATAATTCTCTTCTCAAGGTATGGGACTGAACAAAAACAGTGACTTCTTTACTTTTCTTAAATGGTAAAAGTGAGAGTTAAATATGATAATATCAATGAAAGGACTTGGTAAGTGCTTTCTGAGAGCTGTTAGGGATATTATTTTACAGGGGATTAACCCTAGCAGAACAGAGAACTTTTGTAAAAGATAAATTATAACCCGGAGCCACTCATGTAGACTTCATAACTGAGCAAAAGGTAGGGGAGAGTACCAAGGCCTGGGATTCTTAGGGAAAGTCTTCTGGATTAGAAATGGAAGCATCAGCCAGAAATCTCTGTTTGAGTTCTGGCATGCAGAGGCTGTGCTTATCTGAATTTCAGATCATCTCTTCAGCATCTCACATTTCAGATACAACAAGTGCCTCAGAAACATCCTTGAAGGGAAAGAAGATGGACACACGCTGGATCCTTTATAGTGTGGTCCCTTTGGGGGGACTGCCCCTGCTCATAACCTGTATCTATCTATTCTGCTGCCTGAGGAGGCACAAAGGTGGGTTCCAGCTTTCTTCTGCTTCTGTGAGTCACATATTCCATGTTTAATTATGAGGGTGTACATTTTTAGACGGCTCCTCTATTTCTTAACATTCTGTGATAAACCATGAATAATGATTTCTGGGGGGGACAGCTCATCCTTCCACCAAAGAGCCAAAAGGATGAATTCACGTCTTCTGTAGATGTGATGAGAGGCATGCTTACCACAGCACAGTCACCGGGAAGGTTGTGGTAAGAACGGTACAGTGCTGGGACTTTTTTGTTCTATTTGTTTCAATCTTAGGTTTGTGTGAAAAGGAGTTCTGCTAAACTTTAAGGGTGTTGAGAGGAAGGTTAAATCAGTGGGGCTCAGCATATCTGATTTGAGTTAGTTTGTCTCATCCTTGTTTATTATAGCCACACCACCTCATGCCAGTTATAAACACCCTTATCTATATGAAGGCCCAGTATTCCCAGAGGATATCCCTGACTGTACTTTCTATTCCCATCACAGACACATTCTTTTTTTTTTTTTAAGATTTATTTTTCTATTCATACAAGAACTGGGGTACAGGCCAGAAGTGCAGGGTGTGTGTGTGTGAGAGAGAGAGAATACACCAGAGACAGAATGGGGAACAGAACAGGCAGATTTGACCAAAACACACTGCTGAGGGGAGCAGTGGGCGAGGCAGGAGAGGTCTGCTGCTCCGTGTGGGTCTCCTCCCTGGCTGGTGACAGGGATCAAACTTGTGCTGCAGTGGCCGCGGTTTACTTATAGTGCATTGCTTAACTCACTGTGCCACCAGGGAGGGCCCCACAGACACATTCTTAGACAAAGCCTCTCCCAACAGTAAGGCATTTGAAAAATGTGGGTTTAGGGAGAGTCCTGGTACTTTGGAAACAAATTCTTTCAGCTTTTGTAGAATTCACTCAACAGCAGGCATAAACATGATGGAAGAGAGATAGGTGGAGAATTCTCATCTGGCCTGAGCCACCTCACTTCTCTTTCTCTTTTCTTTTTCCTTGTTGTCATCTCCTTTCACCTCTTTTCCCATAAGTGAAGCCACACTGTAGCTATAAAAACTAAGCTAGACAGAGTAACCGTTGTTTCTATCATAACAGAAAGTTTTGTCTGAAGAAAAGTGCTTCTGGTGTTTTGTGGTGAGGACTTCTGGAACCCATAAACTACTCAGAATCTCTGAGATCCTCCATCACCCCAAGCCTATCTGCAACCCTTGGCTCTCACCATGGCCCCTTTCCAGGTTCCACCACCTTCCTGGGGTGGTTGTAACTTCCTGGAGAACTTCAGAGAAAGAGGCAGGGATAAGTCCTTTCATTGACCACATCTGAAGTAAACCATAAAATGCTTATTATGTAGGTGACAGGTCAAAAGTGTCTGGCACCAAGGAGAAAATTTCCCCAGAATAACAATTGCCAACCTTTCTTAAAGAGATATATTAGACCCCAGGTCTCCCTCTTGAATACACTATGGCTGCTTAGCATGAGAAGGGAAGAACCAGTGAACAAAAAAAGCAGCATGAATTCTACACAGGAGATGTGTGTGCCGGGCTAGTCACAGGAAATAAAAAGTGCAAGCTAGCAACTGTCCCCGAAGTGCCAGACTATGTGTGCACATGGGTGGGAGGTGATCCTGCCTCGCTCTAGGGACAGAGTTTCTGCTTCACATACTGACTCCTGAACCCGTATTCTTACCATTAGCCCAACATACAAAGAGCGGGGGAGGGAGTTATATTGTTCTTTATTTCATTTGATTTCTTATTTGTCTTTTTGAATTCCAGGGGAACAAAAGAAGTCTTCTGATGCAGCCCAAAGGGAAATTAACTTGGTATGTTTGCTGTTTTTGTTAAAACAAATGCAATATGTTATGCCCTGTTTGTATTTACATGTTTGCTTAATGACTCTTTATAATGCCATTTGCTAGACATTGTTCTGAATGAGATATATGTTGACTTTTTTAAAAATGTGTTAGCTTTACATTCATTTCCAAGACTCCTAAGAGTCTTTAGGAGTAATAAGTCTCATAATAAGTGGTCCTCTGGAAGGGTTTGACTGCCAATTATAAATCCTAAGCAGAAAAGTCAGATACTGACCCATGTTACCTGCCCTTGATTTGTTATGTGACATCAGGCTAGTCATTTATTCTTCAAAACAAAACAAAACAAAAAAACTTAAAATCAATCTGGAAGAAAGTTGGGTGTTAATAAAGGAATGCAGGCACCGGTAACCTCATAAAATTACTCCACTCCTTCATAAATCTCAACATTAAAAAAAAATAGGCCTGATTACAAATATAGTTACTTTGCAAAAGTCCTTGATAATGTGTGTGGGTTCATCAAGGGAGAGACTTCCCAGACAAAGGAAAGTGCACTTTAGAGGCAGTGCCAAGTTTCCTTAACGTCTTGGAATATAAACTTTGAAATTTCTTTTGGATTCAGTATTATGTAAATATTGGAACTCAAAAACAGAATGAAAGATAAGGCAAGAGATTTGTGAAAAAAATTTTAAAACTCTTGGTTAAAAGCAAATAATCATAAACGAGGGCTGCACGTGTGTGTGTTCATGTGTGCACACTGTACATGCACAGGTGTGTTTCAGTAAGGAAGAGTAGAGGTAATGATGTAATAACTTCTAGAAAGTTTCAGAGATACCAGATGCAGATGTAGTCAATTCTTTTACATATGACATTAACTGGGACTTGGTACTCCCTACCAGTTTGTCTCATTTTACTTCCAGTCAAATGTATTCAACTTCTAATAAGCATACATGAAGAGATACCATTGTGTATGGTTCTGAGGTTTTATTTCCTCAAATAGGGACATTTTTTAAAGTATTATCTCCTTCCTTTATTCTGTTACAATCAGGCTGAGAGTTATGATACATTTTAAAAAATAATTTATCATGTGAGTAAAGGTTGTTCAAACGTAATCATATTTCTTCCTGTAAAAGTTAGAGGAATCACTCATGAATTGAAGTTGAATTCAAAGTTTGTGTTTTTTTTCTGTGTATATAATTATTTGGGAATTTTGTTTTAAGTTGTTCACATCTATCACAGAATTCAGTTTTTCCATATCTAAGTTGCCAAACATTTCAGAAAATAATCATATCTTTAAGACTAAATATTTATATTAACTTTTAATTTATTATTGAGGTCACATTGGTTTACAACATTGTATGTGATTTAGAGAAGTGGGATCATCCCCTTCAGGTGTTTCCACTCCACACTTACCACCAAGACACCCATAACTCTCCAGACAAGAGATTAAAATTTCTTAAGGAATTTGTATGGAAACCAATGGAGTAGAAACCCCAAAGTGGAGAAAGGAATGGGTAAAAATATAGTAGGTAAACATAAAAACCAAAGTTGTCATCTGATTCCAGAATGTTTCAGAGGGTATAAAAGTACTTCATACTAAGAATATTCAATCTTTTATTTTTTTAAGAAAGGGCATATAAACTATAAAGTGTCATAGAAATATAGAGTAAGAAGCTGCTGAGTGCTTGTAAACGCACCCTACCACAGCAGGTGCTTTGAAGTACCCACCCTCTTTAATGAAATTCAGTCACTAAGCACCATATGTTTAGTTCCCTGTTAATTTGAACAAAAATTTCCAAGAAGATGAGTCCTATTTGGGGGAGAGAGCCAGGTCACTGAGTTCACAGACTTGAAAAGATTGAAAAGTGCAACAGGGAGCTTGTTGCTCCTGGAGGATGTCTAATCTTTGACTCTACCAGTCTTTGACCAGGTCCCTGTGAGGGAAGTGGCGGTACTTTCCATCTTAGCCCAGAGATGAGGAAGAGGAGGGCATTCTCAATGTCTTATAATCATCCCAACTACCTGCTGTTTCCTGGGTAGCAACCTTATCAGAGGAGTCGCTGTACTCAGCAGTTACTGCTTTGCTCTCTCAGGATAGAGCCAGGTGTGCTTGTGTGGAACTCTACCAAAGAGGTGTAGAAGATGTCCCATGACACACCTCACAATGAGGAGGCAAGGAGCAGATAAGGCAGGTAGACTCTTAATGTCTACCTGTGCACCTGATACCTTCAAGAAATTAGGCTGAACTTTAAGAATATAATAAATAGACAATTTGAGTTTTAAAAATTAAAATAACAACCTTTAATATTAATCCAATATCCTCATTTTTGCCAGGGGGGTGTCTTGCATAGCTGGGGATGGCTAACAAACTACTGAAAAGGTTGAGACATCAGGACCCATTTTATTTTTATTTTATATAAGTTTACTTTTTTCTGAGAAATATTTTGACTCTAAGACTCTAAAAGACTCAGAAGCTATTTGACTCAGTTTGGAAATGTAAGAATTTTCCTTTTAATGGAATGAGTAACTAGAATATCTTAGAATAGATTGCCCCAAAATCAACAGTGATTTTTAAATTCCAGGTTTCAAATCATAGTAATAACTTTTGAATAGCTCATAACATTTATTCTTTCTGTCTCTTTGCAGGGTATCTATTCTGCTTTACCTTTAATCACCTATTCTAAACTGTGTTCATGCTATTGTTTATTTTATAATGGTTTCATTTTTTTCATGAATTTGGACTGTGCCTTTCATTTTGCAGAAGCATTAAAGAGTGTTCTGTGACTTCTAAAGTGACTAATAATAAGCCACAAGTAACTATTTGGGAGGAACAGTGGTTCTTTAATAAGTGAAAATCTTCAAAAATATACTGTCACCAGAATACTTGGGGAGAGTAGATTATTTTTTCAAAAGATGAGACGTTAACTCAGCCTACTCTCAGAGTTTGCTGATGGTTAATCATATCTTCAAGTGGTGCTTAAAACAAATTTTTTCTCCTTACAGGTTGATGTCCCCCAGAGCTTTAGGGGTGAACAAACTGAAGTGGGCACCAGGCAAAATTCCCAAGCACTGCCATCAGAAGTTGGGATTTATGATAATGAACCCTGGCCCAGGATTCAGGATGTATCTGGGATTTATTCTAATCCACGTATAGAAGAAAACAGACAAGGCATTGTTTATGCTTCCCTGAACCATTTGGTTACTGGAATGAACCCAAGACAGTCAAGACATATGGAAGAAGCACAAACAGAATACGCAGCCATATGTGTGAGAAGTTAATTCTGGTCCTGATCTCCAGTCAGCATGTCTACACCATTGTCTGAGTCCAACAAAATGTCAAATAATATCCTTTGCCCTGAGAAGCTTCACTTTAAGGACATCCAAGTTGGTGCTTGGGTCTTAGGAATCTATAGGACTGATGACTAAATTTTCCCCCAGAAACTTCTTTGAAACAACAAAATCTCTCCAAAACTGAGCCATATCATGAGTAATAGAGCATTTAAACTTAGTTACATTTTATCCAATATAGAAACTCAGTATTTTCTTTCAAACTTCCTGATATGTAGGGAAGAAAGGTTTGTCTTATCTGAATCAGTTCACTACACACTCTTGAAAAATAAAGAATGTAATAATTTTACTAACTGACCATAAATATGGTGATGATAATATGTGTATTTCCAATTGATCTTGCATAATAAGGACAATTTATCTGTTCAGCTAATACTGAATTTCTTAATGTAAAGAAAAAAAATAACATTAGACTTGATGAGAAGAGTGGAAAGAATAAATGGTACAGTAAAGATATGAGTTACATCAACTGTATTTGGGGTAGATGTTCCCCATACCTGACAAACAAATGTTCTCATCATCCCTGTTAGATTGCTACACAAATCCAGGTAGGAGTGATCGATACATGGTGCATTTATAAACCAAGTGGAGACTCGGTATATGGGCACATAGACTAATGTATATGAATGTGACATAATGCTGCTAAATTAATATACTCATGGATGTCAGAATAAATATTAAAATAAGTGAGAAGAGGTATTATAGCTATGTGATCAGGCAAATGCAGATTGATGATTCAAATTGCTTGATGATTAAAGCAATAGCAAATTAAGGTGCTATCCGTGGAATGGAGAAAAGAATATTTTGTTGACCACTATAGGCCAACACACTTTCCTTCACCACATCTGTATCTTGCTGTTCCTCTTACCAAGGAAGCAAGGCAAATGACAATGTAGTAATATAGTTTAAAGATAACTTGTTTAAAAGATGCTCAGACTGCAACCACTTACATAGATGGCAAGAAGAAATGGTTTTATACCTGAGTCCTGAGTCTAATTACTTCAAAAATGGTCTACGATTTTATTCAACAGCTTGAGGCTAGTAGGACTTTCAGATGCTGCTATTATAGAATGCAATAGGCCTCACACAGAGTGGATAACAAAGACCAGGATCCATTTGAACGAATATGTGAGCTGCTGTGCAAATGAATGTGGGCTGTGTGTTAGACTATAGAAGCAAAGGTAAAAGGTAGGTAGGCAGCTTACAGAAACTGGTAAAATGACAAAATTGGCATTCCATTTCAGTTTGATAAAGGGTCTCAATGTGAAAACAATGTATGAAATTATGGCAATGAAGGTATGCAATCCCATAAAAACTTTTCTTCCCAAAAGGCAAAACTGAGATTTTTTAAGATTTATTTATTTATGCATACAAGAGCTGGGGTACAGCCCAGAGTCCAGGGAAGTGAGCGGATTCACTAGAGACAGAGTGGGGAGCAGAACAGGCAGACTGACTGAAACACACTGCTGAGGGGCCATGGCAGGAGAGGTTTGCTGCGCCATGTGGGTCACACCCCTGGCTGGTGGCAGGGATCAAACTCGTGCTGTAGTGACTGCAGTTTGCTTCACAGTGTATTGCTTAACCCACTGCACCACCAGGGAGGTTCCCAAAACTGAGATTTTTGATAGGTCTTTTTCTATGTAACAGTAACATTGAATTTTCACCCCTTGCACTGGAGTTGTGGCTGTTATTTCAGAGTCACTGTTATCGAACATAGAATTTTAAACAACCAATTTTAGATAGGCTCTTTCCGGGAAGCCAAATTGACAGGCAACTTCTGTACAAAAGATATATTAGAAGAGATGGTTGTGGTTGATAGTCTTAAAATAGAAATAGGAAGTATGATTGGGAGGGTACATTTTGCTACCTTTATCAGATAAGCACTCAAAATAGAACGGTTCCTTTATAATTTTCTTGATTTAAAAAAATTTCTATTATTTAGAATATTCTTACCAGGCCTTACAGCAAATGTTGATAATTTCACCTCTGTACATGATTTATATTTGTACCATGCTGCCAAAATCACAAATCATTTGTGTTTTTATTCCTTCTTAATAAAGTGTCAGTTTTACATATATATTTCCTAAATATATCATTTCAGTATTAATAACATGTCGTATTTCATTCACATGAGAAAAATGTAGAAAATGTATTGATTTTCCATGAACTTTAAATTTACTGTTTCTGTTAAGAAAGTATAGTTGTTAAAACTTATTTTGAATCAATTTGGTATTGGCTTGTATGTCAAAAACTGCATAGAAGTAAAATAGAAAGTGATTCTCAAACTTTATGGTATATAAAAACAGTTGAAGACCTTGCTAAAGTGAATATCTCGAACTCCCAGCACTAAGAAATTCTGATTCAGGAGAACCAGGATGTGGAGATCCAGACTTTAAATCTTTGTTAAAAGACAACCCAGATGATTTTGATTTACATTCCAGGTGTCCGCACTTGAGCAATACTGAAATACAGGCTAGTTTTGCATATGTGGTTTATATGATCCATTTTGCCATAAAATTATGTCTTACTGTGCCTGCCCCAGAATTGATTCTCTGGTCTTACCACATCTACTTAGATGTATAAAAAGCCTTCACTTCATGTTAATAGGTTTTTGAAAACTGTAAAGCAAAACTATGCCTAAGGAAAGCAGGTCCTCAAAAAAATGTCATTTCAGGGGCCTCCCTGGTGGCACAGCAGGTTGAGTGCTGCACTTTCAAGCTTGTGTGGCACAGCAGGGTGAGTTTGATCCTGGGATCCCTGGCGAAGGAAGTTACCCACATGGTGCAGCAGACCTCTCTGGCCCACTGCTCCCCTCTAAAGTGTTTTTGGGTGGATCTGCCTATTCTGTTCCCCACACTCTGGTGAATACTCTCACCAACCGCGACTCTGGCTTATACCCTGGCTCTTGTATGCATAAATAAATAAATCTTAAAAAAAAAGTGTCATTTCAGTCAAATTGCCAAGATTGTTTTTTTTTTTCAACATTATAATGAAATGACATTATCTGAGGACCTGCTGTATGGAGATATGGAGATAACATATACATTATAAAGTTTGTACGTATGTTCTTTTGATTTTATATATATTTTACATTATTTTTCATTTTTGTATAGTATTTCTCATCCCCATGAAATTGCTATCACCAATTCACCCGTGCACCATCACCATAGGCCCTTGTGTTCTTCCCACCCATTTTGCTATTTCTCCCTCCTCCTCCCCTTGGAAATGTCTCAGATTTATAATTGTTGATTTTGATTTTTTATTTATTGTAATTGATTTTTTCCCCCTTAGTCCTTTGTTTGTTTCTTCTACATTCCTCCTCTAAGTGACACCATCTGATATTTTTCCTTTTCTTTCTGTCTTATTTCACTCAGCATAATCCCTTCTAGCTCCATCCATGTTGCTATGAATTGCATGAGTTTATCTTTTTTGATTGCTATGTAATATTCCACTTATATGTAGGATATAAGGAAACAAATCAGTCCAAACCAAACCAATAACAGCCCTTGACATTTAACTATAAAATTTGCAAATTAAAGGGGAAGCTGTCTCATTTCCAATGGGGGATTGTTTACATCCTAAACATCTAACAAATACTTTGTGTCTATACTATTTAAAGAATACATCAATTTTAAAATGTTTCAATATTTCAAAAGGCACTTTACAAAAAAAGATTAGCCAAAAAAATCAGTAAGTACAAGAACAAATTACACACATTTATCACAAGAAAATATTAAAGTCACAACAAACTACATTTTATATACACTATAGTGGTTAAACTGATTAAATTAAATATGCTGAAACTATTGAATGTTTTTGTGTATGTGGAGCAACAGAAACTTTCATATGTTGTTGATGAGACTGTACAAAGAGAATCTGGCAAGAGGGCAGCAAAGTGGAGACCTGAGGATCATGGTCCCCCCATATTCACAACCAAATTCAGACAAAACAAAGACAACAGCTCCTGAAAGCTAAATGGGTGACTACCGCATACACTCCGGGCAAGGGCATGGTGGGAAGGGGCTGAGGTCACCAAGAGCGAGGTGTGGCTGCTCTACTGAGCCCCGCTGCATTGTTAACTCAAGGCCACATGCCCACACCAGGAACTTGAAAACTGGGTGTAGGGTAAAGGGAATAATCAGGCTTTTTGTGCTAGTAGCCTCTGTGGTTACCACCCGTGGCCTTGATCATGTTGAAGCAGAAAGCACTTGGGAGTGTGGGTGTGGGGCACATGTGCCTGACTGCAGAAGAGGTGAGACTGCCAAGGACACCAGAGAGAACCCAGAGAAAGAGTAGAGATTCGTGGGAGGTGGGGGTGCTGGGAGACTGGTAGCTTGCCCACCTCCCACGGCTCCCGGTCTTCCCTCGCCCATCCTGCTCCTGGTTGCCACAGGACTGGACACTGCACTGCAGAAGGGCACGCCAAGTTGGTGTGAAGCACAGAGGGTACACCCTGGAGAACTCTAGACTAGGGATGCAGAGTGGGGATTACTACCCTGAACCTGACGTTCCCAGAGCTGAACATGGGAGCCGGATTGTCCACATTGCTTCACAGAAAAGACTATTATTGGAAATCTGAGGTTGTACCATGTGAAACACCTGCCTTATACTCAGGATCAAAAGCAAGACCACTGAATGCTCTCACTGATGAGAGTTTGACACATCTGAAGCTTAACGCCTCTGGAGTTTAACAAGGTGCAAACAAACAAGTTTAATGCAGCGTCCTTAAAAATGAAGAGAACAAGTCCCAGCTCATTTGTCAGAATTTTAGTCCCATCCCAGGCCTGCCTATTTTGCTCTCACAGCTCGGGGTTGGATTGGCCGTGACTGTGTGTGATATTTTGACTGAGGAATTACCTTAGGGCAGGCGAACAGTGGATTCTCGCACACAGCCCAGGTTCCTGGTGCTCAGGAAGCTTGAGCCTTGATGCTCATTGGAGATGACTTTTTGGGACCCTGCTGCCTCAGGTTCTTTCCTACCTGTTACCCGTTACAGGCACCAGTGCCCTGCCACCTTAGAGGTACAAAGGTGTTGCTTTATGAAATATGAGGCCTAGACACCCAGGGGGTAGGGTAAGCGGAAAAGTGATCAGGCTTTTCCACCCTTCTGCCAGTGGTGCGATGGTAGACACCTGAGGGCCTGCGCTCGTGCCTAAGTGGGCATGCGCAAGTGAGTGCATCTGGGTTGAGACACGGACATGTTAGGGCAGCGTCATGAGGACACCAGCAGAGGAGAAGAGCAGGAACAGAAGAGAGAGAGCAGAGTAGGGAGAGAGAAAAGCAGACGAGGCATAAGCAATAAGCAGCCATAGCCCAGAGAGTAAAGATACGCCGGGGCCAGCCTCCTAGCGTCCCCCCACCCCTGCCTGCCGTGTACCTGGTCGCCTCTGATATAAATATCAATAAAAGCCTGAAAAAGCCACCGAGGGCTCCAGGAGTCCTCCTTGACCCGTCTGCTCCGAATCATTGAGAACTCGCTCTGTGCTCTTGCTGGCACCACACAGGGCAAAAAGCAAGGATATACTCAGCTTCTTGTAAGAAGCGTATAAAACCAATTTCTCCAGATAAGACAAGGAAACCCCTGTTACTTTTCAAAACAACTAAAAATGAAGAAACTAAGGAACATATCACAAATGCGGGAGCAACAAAACCCTGAGTGGTCTCAATTTGGCAGAATTCCAGAACATGCCTGAGGCGGAGTTGAAGGTAACAATAGCCAGGCTTGTTGAGTTAAGGAAAACAATAAAGATCGAGAACAGGGAGACTGCTGCAACTAGAACTGCTGGAGCCAGAAAATACTATAACTGGATTTAAAAAATATAGCAGATGCCTCAGCAGTAGCGAGACACCCACCTCTCCTGTGGAGACACCAAGGTGACCCATGCTGTGTCCTAGAAGCCCAAGCCGCCCCCCCGGGGGGGATGCTGCCTGGAGCTGATGGTGAGTCACAGGATATGAGGCTGAAAAGGCAATGGAGTGTTCAGGGCGAGGCAGAGCAGTTGACCTTACCAGGTTATCTGCCTGAAGGAAAGGGGGAAAAGAATTAGGTATGAGTGATTGGACTTGAAGAAGAGGATGGAAGAAGTCTTGAGGAAAACTTCCATTTGTGAGGATACAGATTCATAGTGAATCCTCAGTAGATTCATAGTGAAGTCCCAGAAGTTTTTGGATTTTCATGCTTAAAAATAGAACTCAGGGTTCTAGGCTCCGATATCAATGATACCTGGGGACAGTGACTTTCAGTTCAGATCAGCATTTCCTTTGAGGCCTCGCACTGCTAAGTGCCATACATTGTCAGTGAACTACAGCCAGAAATGGGAGATTTTTACATTTGTGGTGTGTCTTCAAGATCCCTGTTGGTTAAAGCCTTAGCCGAGAGGTGGCTGTCTGTATATGCCCTGCCTGAGGTACAGTCTCTCTGATTTGATATCTAAAGCTAACTCTGTTCCATATAGGACATTGCTTGGGGGAATGTGTTTCTCTGGGATGGGAGGTATTTTTTATATTGGTCTGGAGTTGATTGAAGATTCTTAGTACCTTTGCCAGGTTTGCTTTCTCTTCCCTAATTAGCAGTGTTGACATGTGAACTAAGTGAAGCATAAGTTTATTAAAAAAATTGAGGCTGAGGACTTGAGCCTGGGGGTGGCATCCAGATAGATAGCTCTGGGAAATCTGATTTCTGAGCCTCCTACTGAGAATTTTATAGTCTGCAAGGAAAACCCTTTATAATTTCAAGGATGTTTATAAAGAAAAGTTCAGGGAGGTTCCAGTTAATATAGCTACTTGATGTTGTCTCTGTATTTAGGAAAACAAGCGCCTGACCATGAGAACTGGAAATTTTAGTAGTGCCATAAACCTAGGAATTTGTTCTTTTTGAAGTTGCTGCTTTTACTAGAGACTGCTTTTTGTTGCTGCTGACATAGTTTTGCAAGGCTGGGCAAACCATTTCTTGGCTTACTAGCTTGCATACCTTATGAGGTATGGGGAGAAGGTGAGGTATGAGGTATGAGGTATGGGGGTTGAGGGTGGGGAGAAGGGCAATGTTGATTTTAGTTTACAGTGATTAGGTTTCTTCCAAGTTCTTAAAAAAATGCTCTATTGAATGTTGCTATATAGTAGGAATCTATTTTAACAGTGGTTTTCACTAAATTCTCATGCTTCTCTCAGTTGACTGTGATTTCTGGATCTTTTCTCTATGTATTATGATGAAGGGGACCTACAAGCTTCTCAGCAAGAAATTCCAATTAGTTCCAATTTTACCCCTGCTTTATTTTACCCACTTTTCTTCAAGATCTAGAAGATAATAGAAGTTGTTAATAGATAATAATAGATAATAGATCTAGTAGATAATAGATGAAAATAAAACAACATACCAGCTTAACTTTAGAAGATCTAAACCTTTTCAGGGGTCCCGAGAACATAGAATGGGGTTCCATGTGATTGTCTTTTCTCCATAATTTATAGGCTATTATTGATGTTTTAGTTAAGAACTAAAGGAAATGATACTAGATCTCACATTGCCTTCTGCATGCCTTTGTGTGCATGTATTCCCTTCTCCATAGCCTACCTGCTGAACCACACTCCATAAACTAGTACATGTTCTAGCACATGTTCCTGATTTTCTTCGTGTTCCCAGTATAGTTCACACATCTGTAGCCTTCTAGCTATAGAACAGAGACTTGTAGCACTCTGTTTGTTCCATGCTTTCTACTGTTTTGACCTGGAAAGTTCCCATTCATTTAAGACTTAATTCAATTGTCACTTTCTTTGTAAGTGCTTTCATAAATTCTCCGGCAGAATTATATATACCCCAGCTGTGTTTCCTCAGAACTTTGGATTATAATTATTTCTTTGTATTCTGAGAGTGTCATGAGCCCTTCACCCATCCACACCTTGAGAGAAGTGATTGCATTTTTTATTTAATTTACTGCATATTCGTTGTCAAAATAGTGCCTGGAAAATATACTTGAAACTCAGTGAACATTTATTTAAATTAAATGTTTTACTCAGAAATCCACTTAATCAATGGTTTTCATTAAGTTGATATTGCTATTTTAAAATTCTGGTTTAACTAATTTGTCAATAAATCTATCTTGTATTGAGATACAGTAATGTGGCTCTAGATTCCTCCTGTGATTTAATGGTCTTCCATGCCTGAGTACATGTTCAACAACAGGAAGTGGCAGGTGTCTCTTCTTTTTTTTAAAAAAAAATTAAAAATAGAAGTGAAAACTGGTAAATAGTGTTTCTAAACTTGAACAGAAAATAAAGTCAGTCAGATAGACATTAGATGTAGGCTGCTGCAGGAATTGAACAGAAGCCTCTACCAGGCCTCTTCACTTTAGTATCTATCAGAATGTTGGGCCAGGGATAATAAAAGGTGGCTCCATGTATATAAATCACCATCTATCTGCACCACTGGTGTTCCTCTGGAGCACGCTGTAGGGGTATGGACTAGCCTAAATCTGATGGCTG
Organism: Galemys pyrenaicus; assembly: GCA_019455555.1. Taxonomy (NCBI): domain Eukaryota; kingdom Metazoa; phylum Chordata; class Mammalia; order Eulipotyphla; family Talpidae; genus Galemys; species Galemys pyrenaicus. Next base: position 8,968,432 of record JAGFMF010011942.1, on the reverse strand, counting down.
AATACTTTAGAGGGATGTAGTTGAAGGGCTAGACCTCATACAAAGCTATGCCTAAATTTAAAGAAGAATGATCCTCAGAAGTTGATTTTAACTTCACTTGCTGGAAATGTCTGTGGTTGCTTGATGCCAGTTGTTTGTGTATGTTGATTAAGTGGGAAGATAAGCTCAAGACTACAGAGAAGGCAGGCAGGGGAGAGTAACAGCATAGTCAGAAATCTACTCTTGGTGCCGAAGGCCAGCTCTGAAGGCCAGCTCCGGCTGAGGCCAGGTTCCCACAGGAAGAGACGGCATCAGTGAATTGAGGGAGATTGAGGCGTCACTAACTACTTGATCAGAGTATAGCAAACGTCCTCCTGAGGGTCTCAGCAGGCCTTTATTTATACATAGCAAGCAAGCAGTAGGATTACATCATCATGTGTATAGAGCAGAATGATAACAATCATTACATTTTTTCTTGAGAACAACTCGGGGTCTTTATGACCTCCAGTCAAGATTCAGGGCATCATACTGTTTCAAAGTAAGGCCTACGTGCTAGACAACATATTTTCATTAGCATACTAGTTTTTTAATGTTAACATTGTTTTTATAAGCATAGCATGTTTTCATTAGCACACTAGTTTTTTAATATTAAGGCAGCCATGGCAACTTTGCGCAGTCACAACTAACCATTTTGTTCTTACTTGGAGTATACGACAGACTACTAGCCGCAAGGTCTAGAGTCAAACTAATGACAATATTTTTTGTTATTAGGGAGACTTTTTATATATGATTATGGCTTAAGTAAAACAGAGGCAGAGAAGAGGGGAGGAGGGTTGGTAGGGTGGACGTGACTCATTTATCACCTGGGAGATACAGAGCCTCAAGTTACAGTGGGCCAAGTTACAGAGGTCTTTCTTCAGTTCCCAAGGCCAGTTTCCCATAGCGAATGTTTCAAGTCTGGGAAATTAATAACTAACTTTTGAGTTTGTAAAACAACCACATTCCAGTTGCATTTGATCCTGCCTGGTTTTGCAGTATTGGCTTTTTGAATTTGTGTTACAGTATTTGCCAATCAGTAGTTCATCATCAAAATGCATAGCATCCAATTATTTTGTTTAGCAAAACAGCCAATTTTATGACCACCCCTATGAATGTTTTTTCAGTAAGCACATATCATAAAATCACAAAATTACAATTTAGCCAAGAGAAAAGGAGTCTGGCAGGGGCCAGCCTTTGGAGCATCCCGATCTTTCAGGAGTGTCCCTCATACCTGGACTTTTGTTAGGTAGCCCAAGCAGCTGGCCCGCACCATCCTGGCTTACGACTCCAAGAGCAGATTCTTTTCCAATCTGGTGAATTTCTCTGACTCATATGGTCAGAATGATTTAAACTGTATGCTATTATAGGGCTAATCGGAGACCTAGGATGGAGAAATTTGCCACGGAAACACTATATTATTCTATGCTCAAAGTCACCACCTCTGAGTACCCAGTTCTTTTGTTTGTTTCTCTTCTGCACTATATCTTTTTGTTCTTAGATACTGGTTTATACATATTAGCTGGAATATTTCCAACAAAAGATTTCCCAGTAAATAAGTGTGTTTGTGTGTGTGTGTGTATGCTTACCTATAATACATAGTTAATCCATCCACATCTGAGAATATATTTCTCTTGCCCTTATATGTAGATTTATTTGGCCTGGAGATAAGATTCTTTGATAACATTTCTTTTTCACTCAAAATGACGTAGCTAATGTTTTATTTGATTTTGCTATTGAACATTATGGAAATAAAGTCTTTAAAAAACAGGACTTCCTCTATCCTTCACCATTACAGGTAACTTACTTTTTTTGTGTGTCTAGGTAATTGCAGAATTATTTTACCCTGAATTTTAAATTGTTTCAATGTGTACAGTACTAGAATCTTATTTCCTCTTGGAATCTCAACTAAAAACTTACTTTTCCTCTTGAATTTCCCCTCCATTTCCTTTTAGCTAATCATTTCAGTTCTTTTTTGAGTTGTGGCTGACCCATGTGTTTTTTTAATTCATTGATTTAGCAATTTGCAGTATCCACTGCCTCCATTTTTTTTGCCTTTTTTTAAAACTTTACTTGAAAATTTATAGAACTAAAACATTTTAGAGAAAAAAGTAAATAGTAATGGCAAACATTCTTGAATTTGAACTCTTGAATACCTTTAGGTAATCCGTTCCTTTCAGACTAAGAGCTAGAACATGAGCAGCATATGAGAAAGCCCCCAGCTTCATACCTCTACTCCTCAAAGAAACCGTCTTGACTTCTCATACCATGTATTAGCTTTAATGCTTTTGAACTTGATGTAAATAGAATGACACAGTATATCCCTTTTAGTTTTATGTCAAGAACAGTAAAGAGTCTGAGATTTTACCTTACTTGCAGTTAACAGGTTAGCCAGTTATGATTTTATGGATGCGGGGAGAATGCAAGGGATTCCTGGATCAGAAAGCAAGAATGTTAAATTCATGGCACAGCAACAGTATGATCACCCACATATTTGTGTGAAGTCCTTTCACCCTTCACAAGTGGTGGTGGCAGGACAGAGGAACTCCAAACTTAGGGAAGCTGATAATATTACTGGGTTGTAAACATGGGTCTCTCTGTCTGCTAAGGCTATTTGCTTTGCAAATATTCTGGAATAAAGACCTCGAGAATGAGTTCGAAAAATTTAGCTTTTTTTCAAAAACTAGAACTGGGGGCCTCCCTGGTGGCACAATGGGTTAAATGCACTATGAAGCAAAATGTAGCCATTGCAGCATGAGTTCAGTCTCTGCTGCTGGCCATGGAGGTGACCCACATGGCGCATCAGACCTCTCCCGCCTCGCCCACTGTTCCCCTCAGCAGTGTGTTTCAATTGATCTGCCTGTTCTGTTCCCCACTCTGTCTCTTGTGGATCCTCTTACCCCTCGCACCTCTGGCCTATACCCCAGTTCTTGTATGCATTAATAAATAAATCTTAAAAGAAAACAAAACAACCTTAAACTGGATTATCTCCCATGAGAATAAAAGCTCTTTTGACTGAGAAAAAGTTCAATGAGCTAAAAATAACAAAATGGTCAAAATAAGCAAAACTGCTTGAGTAGAGTTTTAACCCCAGCTTTCCCAAGAGGCCCCTTCAGCTCTCCTTTTCTTTTCAATTCCCTGAGCACAGGCCCTAGGGCATCAGAGGTCCCCTGGATCATCCAGTCCCAGAGGAATAGAAGGTTAAACTGTGAAGTCTCAGGGATCCAGAGTCCCATGGATGTTTGATTCTGTTTTCAAGGTAACCAAGCCCAAACACTCCAAACCACAACAGGAGATTTGCCTGTAAATCTCTTTAAAGGTAGTTTGATGTAGTTCTTTTTAATTTAACCATAGTTATTTAATTGATTCTGCAGTTGTTTATATTGAATTTTGATAGGATATTTGCTAGTCTTTTTGAAAAAGAATTATTTAAACATATTTTTATAAATATTATTCCTTTCTTTATATATGCTAGAAGTAGAATATACAGATCATATTTGAATGAAGTAATTAGCCACAATTCATAAATCGTAATTAAAGTTCGACCTGACTACATGGAGGTATTTGAAACAAGACTATTTGTCTAAACTTGAGTTATTAAAAGAAACCTGGAAAGGTTACCTAATATGTACTTGAATCAATTTGGGTTGAGTTTTAAAATAATGCACCAAACAAAAACAAAAACATCATCCCCACTATGCATAAATTGTTAGTATTTTTATTAGTTTGCATTATACTAATAGGGTAATTTTGGAGAGCTGGAAATTACAGCAATTTGTTTCTTCTTTTGTAGTATCTAATATTTGTAATTTTGCTTCTGAAATACTTGCTATTTATGTTTTCTGATCTCTAATCAAAATTCTTTCTTTAAAAATATTAATCACATTTAAATATTCGTACATATCATACACTACTAGAAGTTTTTACCATTATATGATAATTATATTAGTCTCATGTAATTCCTTAGTAAGGACTGCAGAGAGCAATCCGTTCATTAGGCCATTTTTCTCAGTCTTATGATCAAGTGGCAACTTGCCAGTTATACAATGGAACTGGAGGGGGCGAGGCTAAAGGAAATAGATCAGAAGGACAGAGACAAATAGCAGATGATCACTTACTTACACGTAGAATATAGAGAAACAAAACAAAAGAATTGATATGAAACCAAAACAAGCCCTACCAAAAAATATGACTGAAGTGTGAGGCTACTAAAAGGGGAGGGAATGTGGGGGTGGGAACAAAGGGGAAGTGGGTCCAATGATCCATGGCAAAGACCCATCTGTAGGCGCTTTGGTGTGGGTGTGTTGTGATGACAGACATCTGAAGAGGTATGAACCTATTCCCCTAAACCATGTACAGCATTGTAAACCAATGTGACCTTAATGAAAGAAAACAAAACAAAACAATGAGGGAGGGCAGAGAGAAAGGGTCAAGGGAATATAAAGGATGATTTTTTAAAAGAATTTATTATTTATATATAATAGGACATATCTTTTGACATATCTTTAAATAACCTAAGATAATGAAATTAATATTTTGCAAGTCACGTAGATGCCCATCAGACAATCCTAGATGTTGCTCAGTAGGTATTTGTTTTTTGTTGCGGTGAAGAAAAGTAATAGTCTGTCTTCCATATTGGAGATTTCATCAACTGCAGATCAAAAATGCACACTATATATTTAGGCCTCCAATGTTTGTACTAACATAGATAGTTTTTTCTTGTCATTCCCCAAACAATACAGTTTAGCAATTGTTCATACATCGTTTGTATTTTAACGAGGTATTTTAATCTAAGGATTATTTAAAGTATATGGAAAGATTTGTATAAATCACATACAAATACTGTGCCATTACATAATATTTGAACATTCATTGATTTGAACATTCTTTGATTTTAGTATACTGGAATCAAAATACCATGGGATGAATATATGGATACCCAAAGCACAGAGGGTAGAACATATATGTGTATATATTCTAGAAATTATGTGATATATGCCTATATTTGCCTGTATTTTCAGTTTTTCCAGAGTTTGTACCTTTTGTCCAAGAAGTAACCAATTTACCCATATGGAATAAGTCTTTGAAAATGCTGCCATCAACTGATAGTAATTGAAAGGTGTAATAAATAATAAATCCAGACTATGTATCTTTTCAGTTACCTTAGAAGTAATGCATGGTGTGAAAATTCAGAATTCTGAAAATCAGCAGCAGCAGCAGCCTAGTCTAATTAGTACACAATGAACCATGGAGAAGAGTGGAAAGAATAGCACTTTCTTTGGGTCAAGGTATAGAAAAGAAGGAGCAAACAATTTATCTTGAAATGGTCAGAGACCCAAAGCTTATATGAAAATTATGGCATTTAGCAAAAATCTTTTACAAAGTCCTGAAATCATAATTTTGAGAGACTCTTACAGATTTAGACACAAAGTGGTGATCAGCAAGTTTGAACGTGCACACATACACATGCACGTATGTCATAATATTTTTATATTGCTGATTGGCCTGTAAGTCCAGCTGAAAGCAGCTGAAGAACAAACAGCTGGTAGTTTAGGTCATCAATGTTTATTTTTCATAATAGAAGAATCAGAGTGTTTGGTTCTATTTTGAAATTACAAGATTGCCAAAAATGAAGTGTCCTCTTTGTTATCACAGTGTTTAGCATTGACACTGTCAACTTGACAAACATCTGTTCATGCAACCATGAATCAAGTGAATGCATAAAGTTCCTTGGAGATTCATAGCTTGCTTCTTCTTGAGCTCCATTCCTTTCATCTCAGCATTTCTAGTTTCTACCACCGTAAAACCTCCAGATCTGCTTGTGGGTTTGGAATTAGATGTAATTGAGTGACACACATTTTTTTGTTACTGGAAGTGAGAGCAAATGATCATTGGGCAACTTCCAAGTTGAATCCAAACTATTTACAATTCATGTGTCTATTTTCATATCTCGTAGCTGTGTTTTTATGTTTACATTCTCACTGGCTTGTTACAAAAACCATGTTGTATCCTGATCCCATGTTTGCAGTTGAGAGTACAGAGGCTCAAAGAGGACTGGGACAAGCTTATTCTGGAAAATAGGAGATGAACATAACTCTGGTGACAATTGAGTGTGCCATTGTCTGTAAGAAGCCATGAACATCTACTAGTTCTTTAAACACTAGTCTAGGCCAGGTATGCAGTAGAAGCTTATTAGAAATTTAAAGGCCAAATTTCCTCAATTTTAGAAAGAAAGAGAAAAATGTGTGAACAGAACAAAACAAAATCAAATATATGCTGAGGCAGAGGAAATTTCCATTCTGCAGAGTTGGGGAAGGAATAGAGAGAGAAAATGCAGAGAAGAAGGATGAAAAACTGGCACAATAAAAAAAAAATTATTCTGTTTCAAATCAATGAACTTAAAAAAAATAAAAAAATTACAAATTAGTGCCCCCTACCCTCAACTTATTTTTAGACACATGCAATTATGGTATTTACTGTAATAAGTAACCTTATTGTAAACTTATTGTTTTCGTAAAGGGTCTTTAGGGGACAGAGAGACCAATTTAATCTGAAAATATGTTAAATAAAAAGGGGCCTCTCTGGTGGCGCAGTGGGTTAAGCAACACACTATGAAGCAAACCACAGCCGCTGCAGCACGAGTTCGATCCCTGCTGCCGGCCAGAGAGGG
>JAGFMF010011942.1:8884555-8959433 GCA_019455555.1 Galemys pyrenaicus | reverse complement strand
GCCTGGCTGGCAGCAGGGCTCGAACTCGTGCTGCAGTGGCTGCGGTTTGCTTCACAGTGCGTTGCTTAACCCACTGCACCACCAGGGAGGCCCTTTTGTGATAACTTTTATCATCTACTTTCTTCACAATTTTGAAGTATATTATACAGTATTGCTTACTATAATCACTACACTGTGCTAATATTAGATCTCCAGAACTTATTCAATTTCTAATTGCAAGTTTGTATGCTCTTTGGCCAACATCTCACCGATTCTCAACATTTCCCCATCCACCCACTCCCCACCCCCCCACCGTCCCAGGTGACCACCTCTATGAGGTCAGGGTTTTTAGATTCCACGTTTAAATGATATCATGCTATATCTGTCCTTGGCTCATCCTACTATGTATAATACTCTCACATTTGTTATCCCAAATAGCAAGATTTCCTTATTTTCATAACTGAATAAGATTCCATTATTACTCTTTACCCATTCATCTGTGATGGACACTATATTATTTCCATATTTTACTATTTTGAATACTGCTGCAATAAACATGGTACTACATTTTCCACATCCAGTTTTGGTTCCTTTGAATAGATATATGTAAGTGGGATTGCTGGATCATACGACAGGCCTATTTTAGTTTTTTGAGGAACCGCTATACTGTTTTTCTTAATGACTATACCAATTTATATCCTTATCAGCAGTGCACAAGGGTTCCCTTTTCACCACATCATAGCCAGCCCCTATCTCCTGTTTCTGTTGGTAGCTATTTTAAAGTATGAGATGATACTTTATTGTGATTTTAGTTTGCATTTCCCTGATGATTAGTAATGTTGAATATCTTTTCAAGTACCTGTTGGTAATTTAGATATCTTCTTTGTAAAAATTTATTCAGTTATTTGGCCCACTTTTTTAATTAGATTTTTTTAAATTTTGTTAGTAATTACATGAGTTCTTCATATATTTTGGGCATTAACTCTTATCTAACATGGTTTGCAAATGTATTCTTCACTTCCATAGTTTGTCTTTTCATTTTATTGAATATTTCCATTGTGGAAAAAAAATTATGTGAAAGCTTTTAAGTTTAATGTAGTCCTACTTGTTAAACTATATTTAGTATTGTATTAAAAAAAATCATTGCCACGATCAATGTCAAGAAACTTCTCTAGGTTTTCTTTTAGAAATTTAACAGTATCAGATGTGCTAATAATTGTTGAATTAAATAACCTATGTTACTGCTCAGCCAGGAGACAACTCTCTTCTTAAGAGGCAATTGCAGGGATGGACCAATGTAGGACAGTTGAATTGTCTGCTTTTATTATTTTTATTTTATTTTTTTTTGGCTTATACAGGAAACCAGTGCTTTCTTTATCTCTTACTGGCCCAACAGTCTTTAAACGTCTTTCCAGAGATCAGTTTAATGTTTCCTGAAAGATGCCTGCTTCTTTCTGTGAAGCCCCCTAAGTGAGTTTCTTATGTGCTCCCCTACTGTGTGTCCCCCACATACATGCCCTGCTTTATAGTCCTCTGTGAGACTGACAGTGTCGGTGGAAAATGTCACTGTGTCTTAGAAAAATAGAAGTTTCCAGAATAAGAGCCTAAACCTGTCAGAAATGTTTCAACTACATGTCTACTTCTGCAAGTGTCTCTGTATTGCCCAGTCATTGTGGAGAAACTGACAGATGTTGGGGTTGGTTAAACACCAAAAAGCTTTGTAGCTTTGGGAGCCGCAAGAGACAACACCAAGGCAGGAGGCACTGTTCTTGAACTGGATGTCAGCAAAAATGGTCATTCGGAGGTATCTCTCACAAGGGCATCTCGTGTAACAATTATCTGTCTAAAGGAACACCTACTCCTAAACAGCTCTGAGAAATTTCCAAGAGATACTTCAAGAAGTACTAGAAGAGATTTTGACTAGGGAGACAAGATGGCAAGGTATGACCAAGTCCTGACTCAAGCATGAGGAGATGAACAGTTGACAAAATTTAAATTGTCAATATTAATATTACCTCATTTGTAACCAGAGTCATGGTGATGGCGGCTAAGAATAGAAAATTGAGGACAGAGGTAGTACAAGACCAGAAACTGGAGGAAAGTTTAGAAATGATTAACAATTGTTAAACCAGCTGTAGAAATGAAAAATCCTTGGGACCCCATTGCCATCACAAGTATCAGATGCTACAGAAAGTATCCAGAGGCACAGACCAGAGGTGGGATATTGAGACTGAGGGCCTTAGTGGAGAATCCCCAGTCCTTACAAATCAACCTAGTCATACTCCAAAAGTAATTAATTTAACAATAGATGACAATTTCACAAAGGAATGAACCCCTCCCCAAAAGAAGACCACTACATCAGAACAATTTCTGCAGTGGCAAGATGCAGCTTCTTTTCACAAATTTTTTTCCTTTGCAAAACGAGCAGCAGCTCTTCCTCCCAACTTGTGTCTTCTTTTTAATATAACCTGTTCTTTTGACGATAACTAAAAGTTTTTGCCTCATGGGGAAACTTTATGTGCTGCTAAAAGGGGAACTCTGATGAAACTTTTCTCAGAGGTAACCCAAGGACCCCCCTATATGAACCCTGTATCTCTCAAAAATGGCATTGACAAGATTAGTGAACATCTAGAGAACATGCTTTTCAGCAAGTCATCTTATCTGAGTATTTCTTGAAGAGACCCTGTCTCAGCTGAGGGGTTTTGGACATGAGCTCCTCCAGGCTGGTGGGGAAGGGGGGATATACCATCCATGGTGCCTGCGTGCACAGGAGACACGTGTGCATATATTTATCAATTATCAGTAGACTCTTGCTTAAATTTCCTCCTAAGCTGCAGTGCTCAAGCAGTCCTCATGGTGTCAATCTACTGTAGGAAATTGCCACGAAAACAAGTTCAGAAAGACAAAGTTTTAACTTCTCTTAAAAGCTTTAACTTCCTGTTTGTTTTTGGCCGTGGCACAGAGCATGAGTTTGATCCCCAGCCAGGGAGGGGACCCACATGGTGCAGTGTACTTCAATCTGCCTGTTCTGCTCCCCATTCTGTCTCTGGTGAATCCTCTCACATCCTGCAATTCTTATCTGTATCCCAGCTCTTGTATGCATAAATAAATAAATCTTTAAAAAAATAAAATAAAATTTAATCTCTCCTTTGCCATTTTTGATTTGTTGGCATGTGGCAGGCAAAGAACCCAGAATTTCCTGGCAACACTATCTTTTCCCTTGACTAAGATACAGTATTGACTCAGCAATCAGAACAATTAAAGGAAAAAAAAAAACTACTTCATGTCACTTCCTATTTAAATTCACTTACTGGGAACCTCCCTGGTGGCACAGGGGTTAAGTCTTGTGCTATCAAGTCATTGCCAGCCACTGAGTTTGATCCCCTGCCAGGGAGGTGACCCACATGGCACAGCAGACCTCTCCTGTCTCCCTGCTGTTCCCTCAGCAGTGTGTTTCAGTAGATCTGCCTGTTCTGCTCTCCACTCTGTCTCTGGTGACTCCTCTTACCCCCTGTACCTCTGGCCTATACCCCAATTTTTATATGCATAAAGTCTTTTTAAAAAAATGACAAAATCCACCTTTTGGGATTTTTTTTTTTTAGATTTATTTAATTATATTTGACATTATTTGTAGTCCCCAGGGCGTTCCCACCACCATGTTACCCATGACCATCACCTCAGTCCCCTGTGCTCTTTCTGCCCTCATCCCTGTCTCTTCCCCACCCTCCCCCCAATGACCCCTTGGGTTCACCTTTGACTTTTTGTTCTTGTTGTGTTTTGGTTTGTTTGTCTGTTTGCTTGTTTGTTTGTTTTTGGCTGTAATTGCTCATTTCCTAGAGCTCTCTCTTATTATTATTATTTTTTCTATTGATTTCCCTTTACATACCTCCTAAAAGTGAAGCCATCCAATATTTATCTCTTGCCTTCTGACTTGTTTCACTGAGTATAATTCCTTCTAGCTCCATCCATGTTTCTATAAATGAGTCTAGCTGTCATTTTTGATTGCTGAATAGTATTCCATTATGTATATGTACCACATTTTCTTGTCCACTACTTTTGGGCATTTGGGTTGTTTCCACGTCTTACCAATTATAAATAGTGCTGCGGTAAACATGGGGGTACAGGTATTCTTTTGGATCAGTGTTCTTGTGTCCTTTGGATAAATACCTAGGATTGGAATTGTTGGGTCATACTGTAATTCTACTTTTAGTGTATTGAGAAATCTCCATACAGCCTTCCATAGTGGCTGGACTAACTTGCATTCCCACCAGCAGTGTAGTAGAGTTCCTTTTTCTCCACATCCTCGCCAACAGTTGTTGTTGGTTTTTTTAATATGTGCCATTCTTACCAGTGTAAGGTGATATCTCATTGTAGTTTTAATTTGCATTTCCCTGATTATGAGGGATGTTGAGCATTTTCTCATGTGCCTGTTGGTCACGTGCATGTCCTCTATGGAGAAGTGTCTTTCAAGCTCTTCTTGGGTTTTTTACTTTGTTTTCCTTGAGTCTTGAGAGTTCTTTGTATATCTTTGTGATCAGACCCTTGTCCGATGTGTGAAGAGCAAAGATTTTTATCCAGCCAGTGGGGTGTCTCTTTGTTTTGTTTAAAGTTTCCTTTGCTGTACAGAAGCTTTTTAATTTGATGTAGTCCCAGCTGTTTATCTTCTCTTTCATTTTTATTGCTTTGGGAAATGAATTCTTAAAGGTATTACTGAGATGTATGTCTTGTAATGTTTTACCTATATTTTCTTCTATATATTTTATGGTTTCGGTTCTTACATTTAGGCCTTTTGGGATTTTAGAAAGATAAATAACTTCTTTTGTTAATCAAGAGGTAGATTTGACCAATAACAATATTAGTTTTGTTATCAGATTACAAACGTTGTCCAATGGTAAGACCATAATAGCTTCACTAATATTTAACTTAACTACCTATTTAATTTTCCTCATTTAAAGTGGGGTTAGTATTTGGTGGAAGCAATTTCATGAAAGTAGGGACAAGATTATATTTGCAAATTTCTAATCTTCTTCCCCCAGAGATATTTCATACCACTGGTTTCCCACTGCCCTGATCTTTAAATTCAAGGCTTAAAGAACACAAAAAACATTACTCTTGTCTTAAGTTTTCAGGTCTTTGTCACTCCCTGAGACTTGTCTGATTTGATCAATAAATTGAAAAAAGAAAGGCACCTTGGTTAGTTATTGCCTTCTGGAGCATCTTGTCTTCCATTCGGCACAGAAGTGTGATCTGCCGTCTGCTTTAACGTCTTCCACGCATGGACCATGTGTGCCCCTGAGCTTGTGCGCAGGTGCTGCTAAGAGGGCTGGGAGCCGCTCCAGCTCAGCAGCTGCTACTCAGCGGTTAGCAGCTGGCTTTAGGGACCCTCCACTGTGAAGCCTTTTCTAGTCACAATCCATTCCTTATGCTTATTTGTACTTAAAATGTGTGGAACATCCATCTGTATTCAACGTGCCTACAAGGTAGAGAGGTTTTTGTCTTTGTTGTTGTTTTACGTTTATTTGTTACACCACATTCAGCTTCTCAAGGATAGGATGAATTCTTTTTGTTTTGGCTGTGGAGGTGATACCATTTCTTAGTTATTGCTTGTTTGTTACTTCGTGTCCTCAGAATTCTGGTACCAAGTAAATACCCAGACAATATTGTTGGATTTTTTTTTTACTCCCTTTTATCCTTCCTCCTTTTATCTGTTTCTTTCTGTCTTCTATCTAAACAATGGATCTAGAATATTTTGTGCGTAGTAGGTATTTTCTTAATAAGCACATACCCATATCACCATAGGTTGAATGGCTGTTCCGCCAGAAAAATTATTTGTTAAAAGCTGATTCCCAATGAGATGGCAGTCACACTGGGATTTGTCTTCTAAGCCAGAGAAAAGCTGCATGTTGATTGACTGGTGCCAGTCACTTGGAACTGCTTATGTTACAGATGAGATTGTCCTCCTCAAAAATACACGAAAATTGGAATTAGGGGTCAGAGATGTAAAGGAATTACCCTCCAGCAAACTGAAGACTTTAATGGAGAAAAAGGATTTGTGGGACAGATATTACTTAAGTTTTATATGTGTTGAAAAAGTGAGCACAATACTGGGGAAAAAATCATCATACAAATATTTAGGTATTCGTTTCAGTATTTCCGAATTCTAGACTCTTATTTAAAAGCCTGATCATTTTTCATAGTGAAAAAAATAACACACTGCTAATATATACAATATTTCAAAGGTAAAATTTTATTTACATATTACAAAATAGCAAATAAAATGTACTTTATCTTTCCAATATAAATTATTAGTTTTGCTGGCCATGATGCCTCCTTCAACGTCAATTCCATTAGCCCCAGAGCTTTGTGTGAACTTTACTTTGATGGGGAAAATTTTTTGGCACTGGTATTATCATTATCTGTTCTTATCTCCCAGAGTTCTTTTCTCTACCCTGTGTTACAGAGATTTTTATTTGTCTTTCTTTCAACCTTGTTCTGCTCGTGGTCTAAAATCTCCATCTCCTTAGGGAACAGGTCCTACCATTTCATATGGCTTCTAACTCACTCCTGACTCAGTCTTTTTTCTTTAGTGGGAGTAAGGTGGGTGTACAAAAGGAATATGAAGGAGGCAAGGGGACGCTGGACCTGTGTAGTCAGGAAGGCCTGGTAGGCTCATAGTAAGGATGTTAGGGATAGGGACAGAGGAAGAGAGTAGAGGATTTTTCTGAGGAGAATCCACTCTCTTCATCACCCTCTATATCTTCATTATTTGACACTGAAATTCATTTTGTGCTGTTACATCAGTCTCTAAATTAAAATAGCTTTTTTTTCTTGTTTCCACAGAAATCCGGATCCAGTGTCAATAGACTTCTTTCAGTAAATGAACAAAAAATTGTTTTGAGAAATTCAATAAGAATTCTGGGTTGCTATGTAGGCTAAATTTTACCAGGAAGTTTACCACTTATTATCAATAGCATCATTATTCATTGAGTTTTCTTTGAACCTTTTGTTACTTTTTTCTGGAAAAGTAATTCATAATTTTAGTGAAGGAAATGTGCAGTAATAATGAAGATATAAAGATTACACAATATTCCCGGATACCACTTACACATAAGAGCCAAAGGAAGATTTAAAACATTTCTGTTTAAACTTGGGGAAAACACAGTTGAGAGAGAACGAGAGCAAGAGAGAGAACAGAGAGAAAGAGACAGACAGAGACAAAGATAGAGAACGAACAGAGTGAGATCTTATACTAACCACGTGTTTTCTCATGAACATGTTTGATATCTAGAGAGTTCCCAATAATAAGGCATTGTATGCCAAATGCTCATTCATGTTCTTTTGTTTATGTTTTAGAACAGTATTAGGATCATGTTGTTCTCAATCCTCAGTAATAACTTATTTAACCTTTAATATGCTAAAAGTGCCAGAATAGCAGTTACTTATCCAATGTGATAATGATGTTGAATAAAAATGTATTCAAAGTCACAATGTTGGATTTCAGAGAAATGTCTTGCAGGCTAGAGAGGAATCTAGTTCCCTGTATTCTGTAAACTGGTAGTAGGGCAATCTCCTGCTGGTGACATTATGATCTGGAAAGGCTGTGGAGTGAAAATGAGAAAGGAACTGGAAGAAGGAGAATATGGACAAGAATTGGCTAAAGAAGGGGCCCAGGAGACTGAAATTTGAAAAGCTATTGGACTTTTGACTTATTAATGGATAATGCCACAAAAGACAATTTTAATCTTTGATCACTTCAATTATCACTTTCTTTTTTTCCTTTAGCCCAATAGTTTTCAGTCAATTCCACCACAGAAATACTCTCAAGAAACATAATGTACATTTACCATAGTCCTGTGGTTATACCAGAATTAGCAAATCCTTGGCATATTAAATCTTGTTAGGGAGAATAACAGCATAGAACAGTGGTTCTCAGTCAATAGTGGATTTGTCTTCAGAGGACAATTGTCACTGTCTAGAGACATTCTTGGTTGAAACAACTGCAAGAAATGGCATTTAGTGGGAAGAGGCGTAGCATATACTGCTAAACATCCTACAATGCCTGGACCTTTCCCCCAAACAAAGAATTATCCATCTCAAAATGTTACTAGCACAGATGTTGAAAAACTGTGGCATCAAACATCACCTGGGGATTTGCAAGTACATGCAAATGATTAAGTCTCAGATTCAAAGAAACAGAAACTGATGAAACAATGGGGACCCCACATTTGTGTTTAATGTTCATTGGTTGATTCTGAGTCATTCCTAAGTCTAAGAATGACAGGTGAGAGAGAACTCAGAAAATAGACTATGATTTTAAAATAATGTAAATCATTTGCATTTTCATTCTTATATCAATTTTATGATATAATTGTTATTTTTTATATGTTTCACAACCTAAAGAGTCCATGGTTGAAACAGTTATTTTCCCTTATTTTTCAGAGAAAAGTAGTCTAACTCACCTCATATAACAGCAATAAATTGACAAAAGGGCATGGGTAAAGTGAATTTTTCTGATGACTGGACAGCCTGTTAATGTAGTTATTGAGGGGATCAGTCACAGCCAGGTGGTGTTACAGGGCAGGGAGAGGAGCACCCCAGGACCCTCAAACTTGCCCTCTCTGAATGGGTTTTGCTATCCACTGCATTAAGACAACATATAAGGCCTTTAATGGAAAGGAACTTTAATACAATTAGGGTACAATACAGAAAGGACAAAGAACATAGTGATTAAGTTAAGCATTCAAAGTTATCTATTTCCTTGAGGGTAAAAGTCCAGCCAAATAGGATTGACTCAAAGTAAGGCCCAAAAGCCTGCCACACGTCCAAAGGACCTTTCAGTAGCAACTCATAGAAAAGGGTCAGAAAGAGTCAGACAAATCTGGGAGGAAAAGAGCAAAATTAAAATTAAGATGAAAACTACCATTGTTAACCTCCCCACGGGTCTTTCACCCACATCTGTTCCAACCAGTTTAAGACCAAAAAGCAAGTGCAGCTTTTTTACATGTGTTTCTGCTCCACATGCTTCCTCCAGGTCTCCTTGCTGCTCCCCATCTTGCTTCCTTCTTCCTTCCTTCTTCTCTGCAGAATCTTTTCTTTCTCAGCTCCACCCACTTAGGGCGGAACCAGGATTCTGGAACTTCCCCCTTTTCTGGGCCGACCCTGTTACAGTGGGATGTCAACAATTTCCCTAAGTTGTTCATTTGAATTTCTCAGCAATGAAAGACATCATCATTATCATGACTAATTACATCAACAGATTGATGTGATCACCTAAATATTACTTATGATATAGGAAAAATAAAGAATCAATATAAAGACTCACTTAGGGGAATTTATAGACCTTTATATTTATCTTTGGGCTTATATTCTATTGAAATGATAAGGTTCTATATAAAGATGAAAAAATATGGGAATTCCTCCCCCTCAAAATTCAACAAAATACATATTTCTCAAAGTGTGGCTTATGGTTCCCAAATATTGACATAATTTATTAGCAATGCCAGATCTCAGGTCCTGCTGCAGATTATAGCAATCCAGATTACATGTAGAATCATCTACAAACTCCACACTTTAGTAACTTCTCCACTGATGAAAGTTTAACATAAACTCATAAATAAAGTACCTAAACCATGGATAAACAAAAATAAATCAATTATTTGATCTGAAAAATTCCTCAAATTTTAAGCCATAAATTCAGGAGGTACATCTTTGTGAGTTCTGGCACAAGAAAAAAAATTTTTTGAAGTTAAAATTGGCAGTCATATAATTTTCTACGTAGCCTTGAATTCTTCTTCAAACACAACTGCATGCTCTTAAGTTAATCCTACATTACCAGAGTTTTTTTTTTTTTTTTCTTTCAACAGAGGTGCTACTGGTTTGTGAGAGTATAATGATATAAGATATAGGTACAGAAGGTGAATCAAGAGTCTGGCATTGTCTTCCATGAAAGAAACACTTGTTCCTCACTTGTTCCCAGGATATTCTCATACCAGTGGGTTGGAGTCATTAGCATAAATTTCCTTCCTCAGTATTAATGAGTTTAGGAGACTGAGAAGGCATGTCAAGAGGTAGAAGGTAAGAAAGGAAAAAAAAACCAATATATTCTGCAATGCTTTCTCATTTAACCCTGAAAACAATGCAAAGAATTCTTCACATATGTAGACATGAATGATAACCTATGGTCACATAGTATGTTGCTGTTGCAGATCTTGGATTTGCACTGAGATCTGATCTATACGACCCGTCTCTATCCTGCTAGATGTCTCTTACAATACCCAGACATTTTGGACTTGAATATCCAAATTTTCTTCTTTGTAATCTGTACTATTTAAATAGCAATGGTTTAGTATTAGCATTAAAAAGACATAACGCAACTTCAAATTAATAAGGCACTTTAGTCTTTGAAGTTCTTTTATATAACTCTTGCATTTCTCTCAATAAAAACTATGAAATAAATTTCTTTGTACCATCAAAGTTTAAAGAAACACTTGTCTTGTGGGAGACGGCGTGGTAATGGCCATACTCTGGCTCCATGTCAAAAACAGCTGCGTTATTCTGCCGTTTTCAGAGCATTCTGTTGAGGAACACGTGTCGCCTTTCTTTCCCACAGGCAGAGCATCAGAGAAGGGTAACAAAACCTGATCTTTGATAGTGGTTTCCTTCTTCCAATGACTTTACAAGTCATCTCCTCCACCCACTTTCCTTTATTTCCTTTCTGTTCTCAAGGGAGCATCTAGTATGTTTTATTTTTGCTGTGGTAGGTGTTTGAGCTCTCTGGTTCTGAAGACATGTTCTCCCACTTTCCCCAGCTCTTTATGGCCTCATTCAATAAGAAATCGAAGCACAAACTGCTTGCCTAGTGGTGCAGGAAACTTGCTGCTGTTTGGAAAGCTGCTGAACCTAACTTGCAAGTACAGTCCTGCTGCCATTGCTACAGTGTGGAAGATTCTGTTTCTTCATCTATCCTAGGGAACTCTTGCTTTGTTTGGGTAAACTTTCTCTCAGTTTCCTTTCAACATTACCCATATCTAACTTCCCTTCCTAACCTGAGAGCTTGGTTCTTGACTGGAGTTTTGAAAGTTAGCACTGAATTTCATAACAACATAATGCTTCAAAAAGGAACAGATTGTAGGTCAAAGGGAAAGAAACTTGGTCAAAGTTGAGATTCAGTGGGTCAAAATAGTGAGTCACAGGACAAAGTCAGCTACAAAGCCAAGAGGCTGTTGAGGTGAAAGGTAAGGGCTCATCTCCAAGTGCCTGCAAAGACATAGAATGAGGAGTTTTATTGAAATCCACCCTAGGTAGAGACAAGTCCCTTTTTTAAAAGTCCAAGAGTACCATTGTTTCTCTAATTACTTTACTCTTCACTTGAGAATCTCAACTCCAAATGGGCTAGAGGAGGTGAAATTCCCAAGAGCTTCAAGAAAGACTGGATACTTCATTGAGAAACTTGGGTGAAATTAGCCTGGACTTGGTCAAAGGACATTGGAACAGTATCCCAAGACTTACATTAAAAATATTAATTTTCATCAGCCACAAATTATATTCTAGTACTAAAGAAGAAGTTTCCTCTCATCCTAATCATTCCATTTCCTACTATTTAGTGCTTGAGTTTAAGTTTGACACAAATTATACAATTTTCTATTGTCATTAAACAGTTTATTTTAATTTACTTCCTCAGACTCTTCCTAAAAGTATCTAAGATTACAGTTTCCATTCTGAAGTAAAAACTTTGCTCCCATTCCTCTCCTTTTCATTTAGAAATCTCAATCCACTACCCCCAAACTTCAGTCAACCCAAGAGTAATTCCTCTTCTTTTCCCAAGTTTCCTAGGAACTCTGCTTGGTTCTTGAGACCATTATATTGTTTCTCCTTTATCTCCAGTTTTTTACCCATCTAGTGACAAGTCAAGAGACAAGATAGTCCAGGGGAAATTTCCTGGGAGGATTACCTTTAAAGAATGGGAAAGATTTATGAGAGTAGAAATGGTAGGACAGTTCACACTAGTCACAAAACATGCATATGAACACAGGTACAACAATGTGGAAGGTTGCAGCAGAGAACCTTGTTTGTTTGTTTGTTTTTATTTTTAATCTGATATTTTCTTTGTTTATTGATATAACATTGACTTACTGTACTGTGTATGTTCCAGGGACATAGGTTCACATCTTAAAATATATGTTCTCACATACCAGCCACCACCAAAGCACCAATTAATCTTCAGTCACAATCCAACGAGCATCCCCCCTACTTTGCTTCTACCCAGAGACTTGCCCTCCCCTTCAGAGAACTTCAGTGCTACTGTCACATTTCAAGGGTTTGCTTTTGTCTCCTTTTGCTTTGTTTTCTATACTCAACATATGAATGAAATCATCCCATATTTGTTTTCTCCTTCTGACTTATTCTGCTTGGCATAATCCTCTCCAGTTTAATTGTCATTAATAGCAGGATGTCATCTTTTTCCTTTTTTATAGCTGAGCTGTATGCTGTGTATCTTAATTAAAGCATCTGTTGTTAGGTGTAAGAGTCAGATTTTTGAGCAAATCTGAGTTAATAAAGATATTCTTTTCCTTTTAAAAAGGCTCCACCCTAGCTGAAAAGCATGACATATATTTCCTTTTGATATATTCTGCCTCCTACTAAAACATTTACTAATTTACTCAGCAAATAATTACAGCGTGCCTTCACCTACGTGACAAACATATGGTATATGCTCCCAAAAAAGATGTGTATAGAAAAGTCATTTACATATAACTATAATGAATTTATTTTACATGGTAAAATGTGAAAATATAAGTATCTACTGGATATCCAGGACAGTTTTTTTTTTCCATTGTAAGTATAGCAAATAGGCAAAAACAAAGAAGTTTCATTTACCTCAGAGAGGATCAGAGTACAAGCTTCCCCCAGACCTACAAGTGAAAGAACACTAAGGCGCCTCTCTGGCGCCACAAGAGGTTAAGGTGCAGCACTATGAAGCTGTCCACAGCCACTGCATTACAAGTTTGATCCCTGGCCAGGGAGGGGACCCACGAGGCACAGCAGACCTCTCCTGTCTCACCCGCTGCTCCCCTCAGCAGTGAACTTCAGTAGATGTGCCTGTTCTTTTCCCCATTCTGTCTATGATTAATCCTCTCACCCCTGCACCTCTTGCCTGTACCCCAGTTCTTGTGTGCATAAATGGATAAATCTTGAAAAGAAGAACACTAAGACTCAAAATATGGTGTAAGGAATAAGCTGCAGGAATCCTATCACTTCAAATTAAGAATCTCCTCCTGGGGTGCTAAGTAATACACAGCATCTGGCATATAAGGATGCCCAATAAATAGTTATTTAATGGACGAATAAATGAATTAGTCACTATAATGTATATTACAGGTGCCCCCTTTGGGGGGTAAATATGTTTGATGACATAATAAACAAATATCCAGTTCCCACACAGAATGTTATTTCCAAAATGTATCAAGAGGAAACCAAACTCATACAATTTAGAAAGAGAAACAAATACTAAGATTGCCCTCCTAAAAGTTTAAACAAGATTGGTAGTTGACAATGATCTATTTGTTTCTTAAATTTTGTAGGAACACATTATATGTTTACTCTATTACTCTACCTTTTATACAGATTTTATTAAACTAGTGTAAATGAATGAAAATATCTCTTATGAGTTGAAAAAACTCCCAAATTCATTACTTTGACTACTGCCAATATAGAAGGTCAGAAAAGGAATTGAAGTTGAAGCTGAAGAGGAGCAGGCAGATAAACCTCTGGAAACTTCTATGCAAAGAGTCCAGGGATGTCATAGAATCCATGCTGCTGGCATTTGGGAAGATTTTACTAACCAACTAATTTTTTTGCTAACCAACCAATTAATTTCTAAATCTTTCCTTTGTATATGGAAAGAGCTGGGGTACAGGCCAGAGTCACAGGAGGTGAGAGGATTCACCAGAGACAGAGCAAGGAGCAGAGCAGGCAGATGAACTGAAAGCAGATCAGATTCACTGCTGAGGGGAGCAGGGGGTGAGGCAGGAGAGGTCTGATGTGCCTCGTGGGTCCCCTCCCTGGCTGGGGATCGAACTCGTGCTGCTGTGCAGTGGATGCTTCACAGTGCAGTGCTCAACCCCCTGAGCCACCAGGGAGGCCCGATTTCTGTTTCTATTCGTAGTGAAATTTAAAGATATAACATACAATAAAATATATTTTAGCATTCTGGGTAAACCAAGATACTAATCTGAGTGTTTGGAAAATGTTATGAGGTCACTTTCATTATCAAGATATTAGCTCTGAACTTGCTATATATATTGAATTCCATCCCAATCAAAATTAAGGCAAGTAATTTTGTGGTTACCAACAAACTGATGACACTTATAATTTAAAGACTGACAAAAGACCCAGAATATCCAACACAAAATGAAGAAAAACAAAGCCAGAAGATAAGCACTACCCAAACTTAAGGCCTGCTATAACGGCACAGTAATCACAGCGGTGTTGTATTGATGAAAGAATAAACAAGCAGACAAATGGAACAGAATAGACTTCTATATAGACAGTCAACTGATCTTTGACAAAGGAGAAGACGATATATCCGAGCAAAGATAGTATTTTCAATAAATGATGTTGCAACAACAGGACATGCATATACAAAAAAAATGAACCTAAACACAGACCTTATACCCTTAACACAAATTAACCCAAAATGGATCACAGACCTAAATATAAAATATGAAAGTCCAAGGAAGTAACCTAAGAGAAAAATTGACCCTGAGAAGGTGATGACTTTTTAGAAAGAACAATAAAGGCATAATTCACTAAAGAATAATTGATAGGCTGACACTCATTAAAATTCAATGAAACCTCAATGTTGCTGTGAATCTAAAGATCAAAATCTACTTTTAAATATCTAAAATAGGATAGTTTATTAAAAAATAATTAAATATTTGCCGAACCTCATTGATATAAGAGTCTGACTCTACTAAGTAGAACTTTTCTTCACTTTATTTTTTTATTTTATTCTTTTTAAAGATTTATTTATTTATACATACAAGAGCTGGGGTACAGGCCAGAGTCACGGGAGGTGAGAGCATTCACCAGACAAGAGTGGGGAGCAGAACAGGCAGATTGACTGAAACACACTGCTGAGGGAAGCAGTGGGCGAGGCAGGAGAGGTCTGCTACGCCATGTGGGTCCCCTCCCTGGCCGGCAGCAGGGATCGAACTCGTGCTGCAGTGGCTGCGGTTTGCTTCATAGTACGTTGCTTAACCCACTGCACCACCAGGGAGGCCCGTCACTTTATAACTAATAACATTATCCAAACCCACAATACAGTTTACATAGATTGAACACACAGGCAATTAACTAAATCTTCGAACCACTATTTTCTTTGCAACCTTATAGGTCAAGTATTGTCTTTAACTCAGTTTATGCATAGGCAAAGAAATGTTTGAAGAAGGCCATGGAGTTGCTCAGTGACCCAGAGCTAATGAAATAAAAGGACTGTGCCAACTGGTCTCTTGCCCACCAACATGGCATGCCTTTATTCTGGTCTCTTATACTAGGGAGTTGGGTCAAACTTAGGGGACCTGGGACGAGATAAAAAGCCTGAATACACAGATTCCCTTTGTGACTTTAAAAGACTGTGCTTTATAACTATTCCATAAAGTTATTTGTCCCACTCTCTTGAACTTGGAAGGACTCTGGGGAAGCCTCTGGGAAGGACTATGTGGAAGCCAGAAAACCAGTCTGTCAGTCCCCAGAAGGCTCTTTGCCCAGTGGGTGATTCAAAATCAATGCTGAAGAGGCTATTGAAACAACATTCTAGTACTTCCTGTGCTCCGTTCAGGCCCCAGCAGATGTTTTCTCAGAAATGGCTCTGTGAACGTTCTGTTGCACATGTTGGAAAAACGGGGGTGGACAGGACAGAGAAGGTTCATGTTCGAGGAAGGGATAACAGTGAATGAGAATGATGGTCCTGAGCTGGGAAAGTAGCTATGTGCACCCGGTGTGCTCCAGCCCTAGGAAGTGCAAAAGAAGCACTGCAGAGAGGGCGCCAGGCAGCAGGGTGGGAGGCCACCCTGTGGATGGATTACCTAAATTTGAACGCTCCTCCTGGCCTGATGCCCACTTCCTCCCATTCATGCAGGTGTGTTGACAGTGCAGAACTGGACCTTATGGCCAGAGGCGGGGGAGTCCTGGCGTGCACCACTGCCTATCAGGAAAGCTTGTTCGGTTCAAAAGAGAAGGAAGGAAAGGCAGAGACAATCGAGCCCTGTTTCCTGAGCCACTAAGCTGCTACCAGGCTCTGCTGAAAGCACAAGCCTTATTTGTCTCTCAGTTAGCAATGAATACCAAGCCTTTTTAGGGAAAGGAGTTCTGAGTGGCCGGTTAGATTCCTTTTAACCTTGTCTGTATGAATGTCTGTACTTTAGAAGCTGTGGGCATTTTGGAGAGTTCTTCTTTTTTGGCTGCATTTGAAAATTTTCCAATTAAGGAGTTTGGCATCTACTTTCCATGGGATTCTTTTTGTTATTAACATCAATTGTAATCCCCATGTATTCCCCATCACCATATCACCAGTGCATCATCACTTCGGTCCCCTGTACTCCCGTCTGCCTTCAACCCTCCCCCTCTTTCCTCCCCACCAAGTGTCCCCAATTTGTCCTTGTCTTTTCATTTTTGTCTTTTTCATGGGATTCTTGACTGGAGTTCTCTGGCCCCCTACTCTGGTCCCCATTCATCTCTCCTACTTGGGTTCTTCTTCTTCTGGCTGACTCAGATTCCTTATTTCCAGGGTCAGAGTCACTTCTCTTTTTTTTTTTCCCTTTATTTATATACATTTGACATCAATTGTAGTCCCCATGTATTCCCCATCACCATTTCACCAGTGCACCATCACCTCAGTCCCTTGTGCTCTTATCTGCCCTCAACCCTCTCCCTCCTCTCTCCCAACTAAGTGTCCTCAATTTGTTCTTGTCTTTTCATTTTTGTTGTGTTATTATTATTATAATTATAATTATTATTCTTTTCCTTGATCCTTATTTGGTTCCCTTATATTCCTCCCAGGGGAGGAACCATCCGATATTTTTCTTTTGCCTTACTTCGCTGAGCATAATCCCTTCCAGCTCCATCCATGTTCCTATGAATAAGTCTACTTTATCTTTTTTAATTGCTGAGTTGTATTCCATCATGTATACCACAGCTTCCTGATCCAATCATCTGTTTTGGGGCATCTAGGTTGTTTCTAGGTCTTACCTATTGTAAAGACTGCTGCTATAAACATAGGGGTGCAGGTATTCTTTTGAATCAGTGTTTTTGTGTCTTTTGGGTATATTCCTAGGGGTGGGATTGCTGGATCCTATGGAAGTTCCATTCTTAGTAGATTGAAGAACCACCGTACTGCTTTCCATAATGGTTGGACCAGCTTGCATTCCCACCAGCAGTGTAAGAGAGTTCCTTTTTCTCCACATCCTCACCAACATTTGTTGTTGCTACTTTTTTTGATATGCGCCATTCTCACTGGTGTAAGGTGGTATTTCATAGTGGTTTTGATTTGCATTTCTCAGAGTCACTTCTATCAGAGAGATGTTCTGGATCCATCCCAGGCTGACATCAGTTGGGCTTTTTTTTTTTTAAGTCTCAGAGAGGCTTTTGTGTGTAAAGGACAATGCTTACAGTAACTGCTATCCCAACGTCCAGTCTCCTGAAGCTATACATGGAAAATGCTGCTTTGTGTAGACTTTTCAACACAACTGCAAATCTAGTAAATCAAGAATTTTTAGATCAAAACTAAATACGATCTGTATTTATTATCTATCATTAGAGTAGCTTTATATTTCCTAACAGATTTTTCTGCATATAATATTTTAGATACTATGTATATAAACTTTTTATTATATTTTAAATGCTTATAATTCACCGAATAGATGGATAAACTCAAAACTTTGTATTCACCTATAGATTTAAGCACATTAAGCTGCACACCTGGTTATTTATATTCCTATAAATATTTCCAGCTGCAGTCACAGTCCCTGATGGATTTCCTCAAGAATCTCAAGACCCTGCGAAAGCAAACATGCCAACCCCATAATCAAAACTTTCCTAAACACACATATAACATATAAGAGGCCTGTGGAGGAGCAGTGTCCTGGACTGGGAGGGGGGGTTAAGATAGAGCAGAAATGAAAGGTAGCCTATAGGAAAAAGGGTTGGAGACACTGGAGTTTGCTGATGATTGGTAATGAGTTCCAGGGAGCAGAGATGAAGGATTTCAGGACAGGACATCTGGGGGTGGCAGGGTTAGGAAAGGGGGTTGACAGCACCTTCTAAAGTTCAGTGTGAGGAGGAGGAATGAGTGTTTTCCAGAAAATCAGTCCTGGGTGACTCATAGTGACTGTTAGGTGACAGTGATAAAGATGCAGTATTTCAGAGATGTGAGGGAGGGCTCATCCAGAATTAAGAAAAGTTTTGGTTTTCTGTCTTGCTGTCCAATGATGGCTCTTCAGGGCCACTTGTCAGAAAGCATTGAATGGCATGTTCTTGCTACTTTTCACATAAAAGTAATACTTAGAGTCAAGGCCAATTTGAATCATTACTTACTACTTCAATGAAGACATCAGTCATTATTTTTGAGAGATAGACTTTGTTTTTAATACTAGTGCTTGATGGGATATCTGCTCTGAGTAAATCAAAGGCTATAAATTTAACATTGGGAGACCAAATTCCCTTTTTAGCCCCTTTTCACCTCTAACACAGAGGAATTTCCCTCAAGTTTCTGTAGTCTTCTGCTCTGTGTAAGGCACTAAATGATGTACAGTTAACTAGAATTGCTATCTTCAGACACCCCGCCCCCATCCAGGACCAGATAAGGCCATGCTATCCAAAACTGCCATGAGCATGTAGTCTCAAGATTGGGTATCTGTTGTTCCTCCCTTAATGTGAGTTTGAGTCAACATGTTATTTTTCCTAAAGAAACCTACTCTTAAGCTATGACACCCTGAAGAACGGTGGCAGCAATCAACACAGTGTCTCTCATGATTGGGAAAAGTTTTGGCCACCATTTCTTCATATTTGCTGCCCCTCCTATATCTACCCACCAATCCTAGTTTTGTCCACAGAGAAAATAAATTGGGAACTGTTCATTTGTTTTGTTCCTCTATCTAAACCTTAGAAATATGGCCATAGAATTGAGGCTACTCATTTAGTAGAAGGGAGATGGGGCGGGGGGCAGGAGGTGTGAGCTCAGTGGACCGTTGTAAAGGAATGAGGGTGCTTTGGTGGTAGGCGTGGTATGGTGATATATGTTGGGGAGGCGTGGACCTAGTCCCCTAAATTATATACAGTATTGTAAACCGATGTTACCTCAATAACAATACAGTAAATAAAATGAAAATAGTTATTGAGAATTAATAAATCATGGAACAGTCTGAATTCAGCACTGCTGTTGAAACTAGAGCTTTAGCCCTAAATGCTAGTATTATCGTCTTCTTTTTGGAAAACTAAAGTAAGCCCATGCTACTTCCCTGGAGTTTCTGCATACTCAGTGACTCTGTCTTGCACTGGATGACAGCCCAAGTTTCTTGTGGTCACCACTTACCAGGCTGATACTGAAACTAGAGATTCATGGAACTACCCTGTCACATATTCCCAAAGCCCTGGTTAATAACCCCTGCATGTGGTTTCTAAAAACCATGTAATCAGATCATCTAATTGGATTCCATTCTTTTTATTTTTAAATTTCAAATGTGCTTGATTTTCTCAATAATGCCATATTTTAATGGGTACAGTGTTTTTACTTGATGTCAATTATGAGTTGGTTTTTAAACAATTCAATATTACACCAGCTGGGTTGATTACTGGTCTCTCC
Source organism: Galemys pyrenaicus (assembly GCA_019455555.1). Taxonomy (NCBI): domain Eukaryota; kingdom Metazoa; phylum Chordata; class Mammalia; order Eulipotyphla; family Talpidae; genus Galemys; species Galemys pyrenaicus. The sequence goes on along the minus strand of JAGFMF010011942.1, from coordinate 8,939,596 downwards.
ATTCCTTTGGGTGACTCTGCCAACACGGGTAGTTTCCATTCTAGTCCAATTTGCGTATTCACATATGTCCATATAGCAACATAAAAAGCACCTTTCCTACCTGATTCAGCATTACCATATTTGTCATGGAAATCAGGTGTCCCTTTCTGCTCTCTCTTCTCACTACTCTTTTCACTGCTGATGTTTCCCGCTTGTGGTTGATTTAGTTCATTTTTAGCCATGGGTAACATGAAGTTTAAGACAGAACTGAAGCAAACGCAGCTGCTGGTTTGATGCAACTTTGCATCAAGTGCCCACTCCTGGATTCAATTCTTTCCCTCTTAAATGACAAGAAAAAATTATTTAGGTGGCTTTAAGGGCAAATGCAATTATGCAAGTTTTGTTTCCCCAAGCACCTAATTGTACAAAGGGTTTGTTAATAGTAAAAGAAAGCAGTGTCTTTATTTGCCTGTAGGAAAGCGTGTTCCTCTCCATGTGTAGAAAGCATCAGGTGATGCAATCACTGCAGGGCAATGGCTGAAGATAGGAAGCTTTGCCAAATACTTCAAGTTCTATTTTCCAGGCATTGACTTCTAGGCTTGGAACCGATCTTCCTGTTTGGACCTAACTATATTATTGTTTACAAAGTCAGAGATCAAGGATAATGATGTGAATAAAATCTGGAGATTCATGAGAAGTGATTCCAGAGAAGGGAGTCAAGAAAACTATATTTAGAAGTATATTAGACTCTCCTTCTTGGCCATTCAACTCTTAAATCACAGCTCCAATTGCTAGAGGGTAAGGATTTCTTAATTCAGTTTCTCACACTCTTAAGCAATAGTAATTAAACAAGCTCATCCTGTTATTTTCATTCAGTTGTTTAGAATTTTGTTCTATGAATACTTGTATTATTTTCTAATTACTTCCATAAAAAATTACCACAACTTTGGAGGCTAAAAGCTACAAAATTTTCTCACCATTCTGGGGGCTGGAAGTCTAAAATCAAGGTCAATGGCAGGATTGTACACCTTCCAAATAGACAATTTGCTCTTGGCTTGGAGATCATCCAAGAGAGTCTCATCATAAAATTCTTAAATTATTTTGTCAAAAAAGTCATGATGCATTTTTTTATAGTGAACTGCTAAATATAATTTTCTAGACTCCCTTCTCTGGAATCATTTCTCATGAATCCCCAGATTTTACTCACATCATAGTCCATTATCTCTGGCTGGGTAAACAATACTACATCTACACACCTATTTTCCAAGTAAATTTCCCATTTTCAGGTTCAGTGGATTGCCTTACAAAAGGGTGAAACATTAAGTTTAGTAACATCAAAGGCTGGGCTTAGGCATTACTTTCTGGAGAAATTCTCCCATGAGTTTTCCAGTATTTCAAAAACTTATCATGACATCAACATTCTTTTCATCAAGTTATATGTAATCCTACCAGTTTAAACTGGAAAATGACGTACTATTCGCAAGTACCCAGGGTTTTTATTTTAGTTGTACTATTGTTTGTAAAACAGAACAGCAGTACTCACCAGAGGGTTATTGTAAAGAAGAAATGATGTAACGGTACAATATCTGGTAAAACAGGAAAGTGCTCAACAAATGTTAGCTGTTTTCATTATTTTTTAGTACTTCCAAGTTTTCAATGTGTCCTATGTCAGGAGGCCTGGATTTTTATTATGAGTTTCATCTAATGACCTCACACACTCTATTCTATCTCTTTTTTTGGTAAGCTAAGTCAAACCTGAAATCATGTGTTTTCTTCCAACACCATTGAAATGGTCTCTGACAATTTTTGAAACTTGATGAGCGTGAATGGAAACTCGTACAAATTTGGCTGAATACATAATAGCGTTTCAAGTGGCTGTGATTCTTTTTGCTGTTGTTCCTTACCTAATGTATCTGGAAACTTGCACTCACTAGTAAATAATGTTTGTGAATTCTCTCTCCTCTCCTTTCCCCTCCTCCTCTCTCTCTTATCAAAACCCAAATTGATTGAATTTTAAACCTTATATAGTGGTGGCAGTTCAGGAAAGTTTTGGATTCCAGTAAGCTCTGAAATCCCAAAACTATATTTAAATGTAGGAAATATTTTTCTCAGCAGAATCGTCCCCTAACTAGATAGCTACTTTGGGAGCTTCTCCTGCCTACTTCTCTATCGACTGCTGTAAAATAGTACGGCTGTGTGGTCTCAGTGGTCACACCATGTAATTGACATTTCTAGACCTCAGTTTTCTCATCTCTGAAGTATTCTGGAATTTGATTTTCTAGATTCTTGTTCTCTAACACAGAGATTCACCTGGGGCTGTAGCTCTCAAATTGTTGCCAACCTTCCTTTATACAGATGGTGGCTGATGTTGACTCGTTGAGAATAGACACTCATCAAGCCAAATACAATATCCACTTGATAGACCTGGCATAGCCTCAAGGAATAATTTCTCTTTCCAAGGCATTTATAAATTAAAGTTCTCTCTAAGATGAAATAGAAGCATCTCCTTCCCCACCAAGTATTTCCAACCATGTCTGGGGAGCTTTAGAATTGAGTCGGCTTCTCAAATACTAGGAAAAGTGAAAGGAGGAATGAAATTCAAGTGTATTTAAGCTATACCTCACAAACACCAACCTAGGCCAGACATGTCCACTCAGAGTCACTGTGTTTTCATCAGACTGTTCACTGTTGATGAAATTTTAGTCCTCTCTGATGTTGCTTACCTGAGAACCATCTGGCCTATTCACTATATTTTTAATAGCATTTAATTAACACCACTGCTCAACTTAATTTTCACATGAGACAGTTATAGTATTGTCTTGTATTTAAAGGAATGAAAGCCAATTATTTATGTAATTTCTAGATACAGGAACCCTACATTAAGAATCATGTTGTATTTGAAATGCATCATCCATTAGCTACCCTTCAGTGATTTCCTGCAAATGGAATGAAAACTGAAAGCTACTTCCAGTAAAGCATAATTCACTTTTGAGGTGCAACTCTTTCTGATTATTCCCGCATCAAAGTCTTATGACTTACTTTAAAATTATCAAAGTACCTATTGAGTTCTCTAGAACTTTTCAAGTTTTGGCAAGGTATTTCTATCATGACCTATTATCAGATCTAGTAAAGCAAAACTTGAAGTAGAGAATTCAGGAATCTCAATTTTGGCATCCTTGTCAAGTGTTCTGGAGGCTTCTCCGCCCTCTCTGATGACAGTTTCTGGTTGTTAATACTCTAGACCAAAATGGCAAAACTGTTTTCAGGCTGTCAATGCTACATAGAAAGAACTTTATATTTTGTGTGTTTCATTCCTTTCATCTTATCCTCAGCACAAGAAAAAGTCAAATCATCCTGAAGATGCACTACACAGTCTCTTGATTTTGTTGAAGCAAAGCCCAGTTGGTTTTCTGCTCCAATAGAGGGCAGCACTCTCACTTCCTGCTCTTCTCTAGATGCACTTTTGTTTTTTGGGTTTTTTTTCCCTTTATTTATATATATTTGAAATCAATTGTAATCCCCATGTATTCCCCATCACTATTTCATTAGTGCACCATCATGAAATAAGTCAGAAGGCGAAAGAAAAATTCCACATGCACTTTTGGACAAAGGAGAAGGTTGCCAGCAGAGCTTAGAAGGAACTAGAAAGCAACTGAGAACATGAGGCCTTGCTGTTTAGTAGGAGCTTTAAAGTCACAGAGTAGATATGCTTCAGCACATAAACTTGCACAGGCTTGGAGAATCATCCCTTCTCACTTGAATCTTACAGTTACTCAGTAACACATAGTTGGTTCACACCCAATTTGTAATGGAGAGAATGTTAATTCAAAGAGATTAGGTGACTGTCCTGAATCACCACGTTTTTAAATGCCAGGGATGGAGCTTAAAACCCATTCTTTTGTCTCTAAATCTGCTATGGCCATCTTTGTGCCACATGATGACCAAGTCATAAAAGTCCTTTCCCCACTCCCTAGTTCAATCACACTCTTCTGTGGAGTAGGAAAGGTGTTCCAATGACAAATTTTTTGGACTATTCTCATTTCACATAGTGTAGAGCATAAAATTAAATTCATTAGTGAAATATTGACAGCAAGCAAGCAGATAAAAATATCTACCTTCATGAAGCTTACAATCTAATGGAAGGAGACAGGTAATATACAAAATAAATAAGTAAAGCATATAGCTTGCTAGAAGGTGATAAGTGCAATGGAAAGTGATAGAATTTGTTAGGGGAAAAGGGCTTATAGGCAATATGGCTATTTAGATGCAAGAAAAACACTTCAGGCAGAGAGAAGAGACGTGGTGGGAGCATGTCTGAATGTTAGTGGAATAGCCTCCTGATTGGAAGACAGAGATGATTTCAGAGTAAAGAAAAGCCAATCACTTAGTCTTATAACCTACATGAAAACTTTGGCTTCTCCTTTAAATACCAATGGGCACACTTAGAAATTTTTTGCAGGAGAATGACATGACTTGTCTTGACTTACATTTGAAACAATAATTAGACTATTAATACAAAGAGATTAAGTTACTGTCCCAAGTCACCATTTGGGACAAAGAGGGAGAAAGCAGAAGCAGAGACAATCTAGGAGAAACATATGATGGTTTAAGCCAGGTAGTAGGGTTGGAGCTAGGAATTGGATTCTAAATATATTGATAGAGTAACATACTAACAAATAGTACATGAATCTCAGTAGGAATAGAGGGACAGAAAGGTTCCTAGGCAAGAAACCTGGAATTTGGAGTTGGAATTTCAACTCTGTCTCATATTTCTAGTATTCATGAATAAAATAAACCGAAAAACTTGGGACCTCATTTTTCATATCTACAAAATTGGGCTGTGTGGCCTTATGCAGGTTAATTAGCCTGAGCAGCTGAGGGAGAGAGAATGAGCTCAAATCTGTAATATCTTGAAAGTAAATTAAAAACAAAACATTACAGTTATAAAGAACTGTTTTAGGGAGGTCTATTTATCACAAACTAAATCTCTTTCTTGAGCCAAGGTGAATCACAGAAGCTGGTTCATAAGAACTATTTTATCCAAAGTCTATGACTCCTTGTTCTAATATGGATTTTACACTCTTCAAACACTGATTTATGAAAGGCTTTCTAGTAAGTTAATGATTTTTTTTTAACTTCTGATGACTTCCTCCCATATTTATCTTCAGTTTTAGTTTTACTTAAGCACCCAAAGACTGCTTTTGTTTTCCTGTATCTCTGTGAAGGTTTACCACCACCTTGGAATTTTTCTAAATTTTTAATAACTATGTGATTGAATTACTCAAAGTGACTCAGATGTTGGCAACTTTCCTGATCTTGTTTAAATATGCAAAGAGAAGTCCTTTCCAATTCACAAATTCCCAAAAAGTACCTCGCATTGAAAGGTTCAGGATGAATATAGGGGAAGTTGATGAGCCCCTCTCAGGGTTGAGAGGGCAAGAGTCACATGGAAAGACAGGTGCTCCCCAGGGACCCCCCTTCTCAGGCAAAGCCACATTGTCTGAAATACTCCTCCCCACTCTTGTTTTCATTCCTCTTTTACCTTGCCAAGAGGGTAAAAGTCCAAGTGTTTCAATATCATGCAAAGTAACTGACAAGCCACTCACTGATAAGTCAATTTAAACTGAATGATTAGTGATGAAAGATTAGTCTGATTAGAAAGATGCTCTGATTTTAGGAGAAACGCCCAGAAAATTAATCATCTAACAAAAGTTATACTGGTGAGGTAGAATACTGAGGCACTGAAAGGATGGCTGTTTAGGAAGGTGGTGTTTGATGGAAACTCATCAATCTTCTCACATGGTGGTCTCTTTGTTGCTTATACTTCAAGAGAACAGTTTTTACTACTGTCCCTTAAACAACTTCAGGGGTTTCACAAAGTAAAACTATTGCCATAATTAACACTAATATATTATTTGCCTTTTCAATTTTGTTCTCTCACAGCTGTGCTGTGAAGGTTTTCAGAAGGTGCATGATACGTGATGTTGACCTTATTCTTCTGGCTAAATGTGTGTGTGCATGTATATCTTTGTCTTTAAAATATACCAGTTTAAATTTCAAATGTGGATAACATCTACAGATTTAATTCACTTTCTAAGAAAGCTCTTTGAGGTGTCCTCAAAATGTTTTCAAGCATACAAAAGCCTGAGACCTAAATGTGCTGCTTTAAGATGTCCTGCCTGATCTGGGACCTATTCTGGTGAAATTTAGAAATGAAACCAATATAGAGGCATAATGGTAACTACTACTAAATAATTATGATTTGTGACTGCAATAAATCAGGGTGACACTGGCATCTCTTAGTGGATAAGAAATAAAAGAGAAGTGAGGATTTCACACACAGAGGAAAAATACAGAAATTATCATTAATTTGCACATTTCTCAAGAGAACATCATAAGCCAAATATTGAGAATCGATAATTTTAATTATTATAATTATACAAATAAGAAATTATACATAATTAAATAACATTAAAAGCTTACTAAATATATAAATATACAATTCAAAATTAAAAATGAACAACAACTAAGTTTTAGTTCCTAGGTCACTGACAAAGACAAGAAAGCAAAGATATTGAAAAAGTCACTAATTTGCTCTTAAGATTATTCAGGAATTCAAAATTATTCCCCTAGAACAAAAGGACGGGCATGGTCACCATGCTTCCTCTTCTATTTTCAGAAGTTAACTCATAGGAAAAGAAACCAGGAAAGACAGAGCATATGAATTGGCTACTGCAATTCAACAAACCTCCTACATGTTTGTTTTCATAATATATTTTCATTAGGCTGAATTCAGAGTGACTGAATAGAGACAGGTCATATTATGAGAGCTGGACAAAGAATGCATGCTTTGTCAAAAATGTGAATTGATAAAACTAGCAATTTTTATCCTGCTGTAAAAATATGGCAAGAAAAGGTTGCCAATGTTAATTGATTATAAATTCAGTCCCATTTTTATCATGGTAAATCTCACAGAATAATGTGAAGAGTTCAATGAAAAGAAATCAGAGGTGCTAGGTAGTGAATAGCAAACAAGCGACAGACAATAAGCCCCAGTAACAAAGAGGGTTGGGGATTCTAGATGGAAACAGACTTAGGGACCTAAGAACAATAAGGGAAGAAGAGATGTAACATCAACATAAAGCAAAGGTAGTGTTCTTTGGTCTTTAATCTTTCTATATTCTTTCTTCTGTCTCTTGTTCACTTCTTTTCTCTCTGCTTCGATCCCAATATCACATCCATTTTTATACCTCAATAGCCAATTATCTGGTCCAAAGCCTTTATTTTCTAAACAAAATATATTGAAGCTTATTGAGATTCAGTGACTAACAAAGGGTTGTCACCAATTGATATCAAGTCAACCTCTCATGAGCAGTGGCTCCATATCTTAAGTCCAGTGTCCTTTCAATAGCTCAACTCTGCATTACTTCACCCAAACCTGAAAGGTAAAATGGTTTCCTCTTGAAACTCACGTGGCACTGTATAGCTTAGATGGCAGCGGAAAGTCTTGAAATTCATACACCTTTAACTCTAACCAGTTTTTTGCTCTTTAAGATTTCTTGGAGAACAATACTTTTCCTCCTGTTTCTTTCTGAATCACATTCAAGTAGACCAGGAATAACTTTTGGAGTTCTAGTTGACTCCTCTAGGACTCTGTATAAAAGAAAAAGATTATTAGTTCTGAACATGTGTGATTCCTACCCTAATAGATTTTAAGGAGCTAAATAGCAAGGAGGATCAATAGATGCTACATTATCCTTGTGTATATTTTGTCAAAGATAGATAAATAAAAATTCCTGATTCACTATGATATAAAAGGCCCTAAGTAATTCCAGGAAATAATGGTTTGCAGAATCACTTAAGACTAAAAGTAAAGGAACAGGTTTAAAAACTCCAAATGATCTAAATGCATTTTATGTATAAGACTTGGAGCTTTGTTTCCTATGGATACTAATCTACTGAACACAAAGTAGGGAGTGGTCACAGAGGAGGCATATGGAGGCGCTTTTCAGGGCTATCAATTTCCTAGCATATAAATATGGCACATAGACTGTTAAAAAAACTGAGATTTCATTTTTGCACTACTCCTCACTCTCTATTTTATGTAATTATTTGCCAGAACATGAGAAGTTTTGTTTGTTTTAATCTTGCTAACATTTTCAAAATCAGCCATGTGTGATAAGACCTCCTCCCCAGGGTGAATCAATACTTTCGTAAAATGCAATAAAAATAAATGAACAGAATGAGGAAATAACACACATAGAAATTAAATTTAACAGTCATAAATGAGTAAGTGTAGTTTTCTTGGAAACCCATTTACAAATAATATTACAGTAACTACTGACCTCAATCTACCCCTGACGTGGCTTTGTTAAGTGACTTCTTACTTCCCCATTAAAACAAAAGTAAACAAATTTTTTTCCTTCTTTAGAAGAAGGAAATGTATTTAAAAATATCAGGAAATCAATTTTAGGCACGTTTATTTTCGTATCAGGTTTTCGATAAATATATTTTCTGTCTTCCCAATGGGATAGATTCTCTATCTTCCCATTCAGCTTATCTCCACCTCAGGCTTTTCCCAAAGTTGCTATTCGATATGACTTCTATTGTTCATCTCCCTTCCAATACTACTGCCCATCAGTCTAAACAAATTTAGATAGCTTCTGAAATCTTCCTCAAAGCTGCCCTATTGCTGCAATTCCTGTATCTTCCAATCCATTTACCTCTTAATAGCATTAACCTGATCCTCTAACACTGGTGCAGTTTATAAAAATACACATTGGTAATGACAAAGACATTTTAGAGTTGGAAAAAGCAACAGCTACATTTACTGGAAACTTACTGTGCTGCATGGGTCTGCCGGAACCTTATTGGCTCGCATAATGGTTAAACTGTTGGTATCTTGAAGTGACCACAGTATTTACATGACAGAAGTTAGTGAGTTCCACAAATAAATGCTCAGATCACATTCTGATGTTGTTTGGTATGGAGATACCATGACTACAGTTTAAATTATCCTGTCAAATGCTATGGTAGCAACTAAGCGCTTATTGTCAATTCTGAATTAATTTTGCTGCAGACATATAATAACAATTTTTGGCTGAACAACCAATCTCCAACAGCACTTTAAGGAACACTATTTTAAATTAACAGTGGGCTTTCTGCCTTAGCACTTCATTTATACATATTTTTGCTAGGTATTACTTCTCTTTTCATTCCTCCATGGCTGGTCATTCTATCTACTCAGGTAATCATCACCATATCAGAAAAGTCTTCCCCAGCAAAATATGAATAAGTAGTCATCTCCCCAAATTATTTTCTCTCTGATTGGTATCCATCATCTCCTTATACTTTCGCATGTTTTAATAGTACATACTCATTTGTTGATTGACTTGCTGTCTCTTGCCTCACTAGCCTATAATTTCCATCAGAGTGTTATATCAGGGCATCACAAAAACATGTGCAAGCCAGCACATGACAATGATGTTAAGTGATTAAAGATCTTGAGATGGAGAGTCTCCTGGATTATCCAGGTAGGCCCAAGCAGCCATGGGCCCTTATATAAGGGAAAAAGGGAAGGAGGAGAGTCAAAGTGACTTAATTTAAGAAAAAATTCAACTGACCATTGCTGGTTTCAAAAATAGAAATGACAAGTATGGGCAGTCTCTAGAAGCTGGAAAAGGAAGGGCTTGGAGAACTTCTCAGGAAGTCCTGCTTCCTGCTTGATTTTAGGCAATAACACTCAGGTTGGACTTCTAAAATCCAGAACTATAGAATAAAAATTTTATGTTTCCTTAAGTTACTATGTTTGTAAAACTTTGAAAATTACGGAATAGAAAATTATTGAAGACTTTATGTTTTCTCCTTAGTTAGCCACATGCCAGCCTTCTCTTGGTTAGTGGAGCATAAAAACTTGGATATGTTCAAAGATAAGCTTATCAGTATGAGTACAGCTGTGCTAGAAGTACTAAGGATTCCAAACAACACAAAAGGTAAGGGACACTAGGTAAAGTCCACATGAGAGTTAAAATGCAAAAGGAACAGGGATGCTGGAAGATGCTCAGCTGGAGGGTTATCTTCTGCGAGTTTCTTTCTCACTGATTAGTCTAATAGTGACCACAGCACTGATGTCTGAGCTCCTTTAGAAAAGCTCCATAGCTCAAAGCCAAGGGAATCAGCCTGCTGTTTGTGAATTGAACTGGTATTTAGTGGGTTGGCAGGAGACCAAGGTATCTTCACTCCTAGAGATGCTCTCCCTCCATAGACTGAAACTCAAAATTGAGCCACCTGAGCCCACATGGATGGGGAGTTAGAGAAGAAAATAGCTCGGGCAAGAATGCTCAGCCTTGAGGTTCTGTTCAATAATGACTTTATGATCAGATCGTCATGACATGTCATTATGATGGGGGGCAGCATTTACACCTATTCAAGGTTAAGATTTCGTAGTAATTCTGACATAGACATTTTAAGAAACTAATATTTTTCTATATAAAGTATCACATTTCTTCTGCTTGGAACTATGAGGAAACTGGTAGAGGTGAGGGTTACCACCCAACATCTCAGAAGCATAAACACAATCAATCAGCAAAGAAAAGATTCTAAATATTTGGAAAATTTTTTTTGTATGCTTCTAACTAATGACCTATTTCACCACCCCAAACCTCTGCTGTGACATAGTATCTAGCTTAAGATAGAGGAGAATGACAAGATCCCATGCAAGACATGGCATTTTACTAATATTGCCACTGTTGTTAAAAAGTTCATTTATAGATTGTTATTGAAAGGGAAAGAAATCAAGGTAACTAAGATAATATGAGTGGGATAAAAAAGCACTTCTGTCTGAAATAGCTAGATACTTGAAAAGTTTGCTTGTAGATTGTCTAAGCTTTCTATTTTTTCCCACTTAGCCTTAACTCAATCAAACTAAAGAAACTACTCAAAAATTAATTTTTCTAAAAAGTACATGATTATCTATGATGATGCGTCCTAAAGTGAGCTTTTTGTTTCTGAGAAGCATGTGGTCACTGGTGGTTGGTTAATGATAATAAAGTAAACTGTAACTCTCAGCCCAAATTTAACTTGATTGTTGCATAATGTGGAATGGACAAGTTTATGACATCAACTTGGTGTTAAAAAAGAACTAAAATAGAATGGTGGAAATTTTCCCTAGGAAATTTTAATTTCTTCTTTCTATTTAAGTAATAAAACACTTGTTAATGAAAGGAGAAGATCTACAGTCTTTGAAAACCTATTAAGCTACTGTCTTTTTGTTGTAATCTCATAAGAAGTAGCTGTGATGATTCCATTGGGAATGAGAAAAGACTAATTGCCTTGAATTCATAATACTTCCAGAATGCAATAATATAGCTAAAAATCCAACATCATATTATTTGGCATTACACAGAATCATAAGGAAAGTAAAGGAAGTCTAACTTCTCTGTAAAAATAACTTTAGTCATTATAGATTACTCCTCTGCCTAAAACTATAAATTTGCTTAGGATTTTTTGAGCAATGAAGAAATGATGCTGATTTAAAATAAACTTATCTTTCCTCACTTATCTAACAAAGAGATGAAACTTACTTAACAGATTTTATTTATCAGATTTTTCTTACTACTGGGCAGCTCCATGGAGCTGATTCTTTGACTATTCATACTCAAGAAGCTCAAGTATGAATTCATCTCGAAGAAATAAAAAAAAGTTACTATCTACTATGATTTTCTCTCCTTTCTGCCAACTTTTTGTATAACTTAGGTTGTGGTGTTAACAAACCTGTAATTTCTCAGCCCTGAGCATTTAGTTTCATCAACATCACTGACATTTGGTTTCATTTACTATCAGCAGGTGGGACTGAATGATCTAGCTTTAAAAATTTTCGAAACCAGTTAAAAAATCCAGTCACTCAATGCATGCCATTGAATGCTGAGTGTAATTAACTGAGTTGGTCACATGTCACGGAGATAGGGTCAGGTAATGGCAATCATAGTGTTTGCAAGAGTCAGTGTAAGTTGATGTGTTTATTTCATAAATGAGATAAAGTCTGATTACAGACCATTTGTTTTTTTTGTTTCGGGAACTAGATAAGGCACTGAACAATTACATTTCCCAGAAAATGCAAAACTTACCTAATGAACAAAGAACAATTATTTTACAAATGCCCCTTTCTAGTGGAATTTACCTAAGGCTTGAATACATTTTTATATGGTTCTTTTCCAAGAGGGACTTTTTAAAATTAATTTGAACACTTCAGATTTTTTTACTTGTACTTTCCAAAAAATACAGCAGTAAAATAAAGCACAAACTGAAATAAATATAACTAATAATTATAACTTTCAAGTCAGGATTCCAGGGACATAATCACTAGAAAAATTAAGCAGGTCAGAAAATTAGAGTTCTAGTCCATGATCTGCATTTAACTGACCTGAGGAGGTAAGTCAACTTCTCTCTAATTGGAAAAGTGCAATGTTGGGTAAGCAGTCTCTCCCATCCAAAACTAATACCTATATCTACCTTTGCAAATGGGTTGATGACACTGGAGATTTGTTGCTTTTGTTATAAAATCAGAAAAAATAATCTGATGTTTCTATCAGAGTTTTGCAAAATTAAGTTTCTCAAAGTCTGGAACATGAATGATATTAGTCTAAAAGATATAAAATGAAAAGGAGAAAAGGTAGTATTTGAGTGAGATTTTTAGTAGACATCCAAAATAACACTCAAAGCCAAAATTTCGTCTTCTCCATTTTTCAATCATCTGAGATGGAGAAAACGCCCATACCATCTCTTCACCCTAGGAAATTCCCATTACAGACAACATTAACTGCAGCTAGCTAGACTTTAATAAATTATGTACTATCTTCAAAAATCAAAGAAATTTAGTTCTCTTTCACAGGTTTGACGCCCCTTGTTTTATGATATCTCATATGATAACCCTAGCATTTATGGGCTACTGAATTTTCAATAAGAACAGGGAGTAATTGAAGAAAATCCCTTTGAAAGTCTATCCTTCCATCCACTCTTTTAATGAACATTTACTAAGTATCTAGTATCCATAAGACGCTGGTAGATGTAGGGGCTAGAGAGAAATTTAGAGTCTGTAAGAGCAGAATGAGTGGCACAGCTACTCGAAGTGTGGATCACGTATATGTTGCACAAAGTGTCTGAGACATAGTGTGAGAATAATATAAAAGTACTACTTTATTAGTGACCATATTGGACAATTGCACAGTCTCTTAAACTGGGCAGCTGACCTGTAGAATGCTGTGAAAGAGAAGAGTTTGTCCTCACTAACACACAGAAAGAACAGAGTTGGTGCTGAGCTTTCGTTCTCTGGTTTTGCCATTAGATGGATTCCTAATGCTTAGACAAGTGTTTCCAGATTTGTTTTCATCCTTTACTCTATTATGAAAAGAATTAGTCCTTAAATGCTCTCAGCAAATGAAAAACATGAAAATCCAACTTAATGTCCAATTGCAAGAAAATGGCATGGAAGTACTTTAGAATAGCATCAACATTTATGTATTTTGGAAACAACAAACAAAACACTTTGTTGCTATCCCCTTATTTTTATCATCAGATGATCCTCAGATTGTCATTAATTATTTGTTTCCTTCTTTGTACTTCATGTCAGAACTCACCTTGGTCCTGGTGCCGATGACGTTTCCAGTATAATAAGATTGAGATTAAGACCAGAAGAATTAGCAAGGAAACAATACTTAACAATAATGGAACTGAAAACCAGAAGCCTAAAGATATCAAAGAGAGAAAAGGAAACACAAAGTCACAAAGGAAAACTGTGGAAGCAAAAAATCATGATGATACACTCATCATCATACATATGGAGGTCTATATTTGTGATTTCATATTATAAATAACACTGAGATCATAATAATCACTAATGGTTATGTGGTTACTATTGAATAAGAGTTCTGAATCTCTTATCTCATTATTCAAAATAGCCCAAAAGTTAGATATTATGATTATCATCTGATCAATTAATAAAAATGCCGACACAGACAAGGAAGCACAAATCAAAGTAATAAGTAATAGAAACAATATTTAGTCAAAGGTTTGTTTGCCTCTGATGCTATCTTCTTTGTCTATTTAAGTAGAGTTGACCATGAACAACATAGATTTGAGCTGTGTGGATCCACTTAGATATGACTTTTCTTGCAAGTTTACAATTTGATAAATACAGAACTGTAAATGTTTCTTCTTCTCTTTATGATAGTCTCAATAATATTTTCTTTTCTCTAGTTTATTTTACTGTAATAACAGTATAGAATACATAAAACATGCAGAATATGTATTAATCAACTTTATATTATTGGTTAAGGTTAGTGGCTAATAGTAGGATACTAGTAGTTAAGTTTTTGGGGTGTTAAAAGTTAGACTCACATTTTCAACTTTTGAAGGGGAGTGGTCAGAAACCCTAACCCCCAAGTTGTTCATGGGTCAAATTTTGGAAAATACATAGAAGTATACAGGAAAAACATTACTCTTGAATGTCATGATTCAAACCACCCAAAATAGTTCATCTCAATGTTTTCATTGTATTTCTTCTAATAGATGCCTTCATTATTAACTCTCTTTTCAATAATGCAGTATCAATAAATGCAAATCAGCCTGAATATAAGTTCCACAGTGTCACTTTGCAATAAATAGACAGAGGAAGAGACCCCTGATCTGGGAGTACGTCTTCTCTGTAAGCCATGATGGTGTTTGTCAAATCATAATATAGCTAAGCACCTTCAGACCTACATCTGCTCAACCTCAATAATTATAGTGCTTTAAACATCAAAGCTTTTTCATAAGTGTTCAAAGAATGAACAATAATGAAAATGACATATAGACACAGGAAATTCTATGAAAGTCCATTTTGGTATTTTTTAGAAAAAACACACTCCTGTTTATATTCTTGTCTTTTAGGGAAATTTACCTGGTGCTTTGGCTGAATCGAACACTTCTTCACAAATGTCCAACTATAATACAACAAACCTTTTGACTAAATTTATCTAAATGCTGACTTTTTGTTTAGTCTTTTTTTCCCAGGACCCCAGAAATGACTACAGGAGAGTTCTTCTCACCAATTATACATAACTGGAATAAGTTTTCCACATCATGATAGCTGTTATCATGAACATGTTCTGACTCCAAGGTTATTCCCTTTGCTCTCCCACACACAATGCTCACCTCTTGCATCAATGATACAAGAGACAGCCACTTAGTAACACAAGATCAAAAGAGCCTTGAACAGGATGCAGTATGTTTTCAAAAGAATGAGAAAAACAGCTATTGTTGTTATCATGAACACGTTCTGTCTCCAAGGCTGTTCCCTTTGTTCTCTCTCCCATGATGCTCACCTCTTGCATCAGTGATACAAGAGACAGCAGCTTGGGTGTAACATAAGATCAAAAGGGTCTTGAGCAGGATGAAGTGTGTTTTCAAAAGAATGAGAAAAACACCACTGATCAGCCCTTTTCCTAAAAAGTATATGGCACCTTTCACACAGTGTGAATTATGCAAAGGTTTCATCACAGATGCCACTTCTGGGAATTCTTCCTAACCCTTCCAGATCAAACTCCTCCCCATCTCTGTCCTCCCGTGGTGCACGGTAGCTTTCTCATCAAAGCATTTGACACAAAGTCTGAGAATGCCTACCCAGTTCTCTGTATTCCTAGTAGAGTAGAAGAGCCACTAGTACATAGTAGTGTAGAAGCTTCTACTCTACATAGTAGAGCCTTGCTTACTGTCACATTTCCATGGCATAAAGACTGTTACACAATGGACACTTAATAAATGTGGATGATAAATGAATGACTGGATCTCTGCAAAGTACTTGGTAATCAAGTAATATACCATACAAACCAAAGTAAAATTGGCTTTATTTGCCTTCTCAACTTTTTGTTCTCTACCAACTCCATTTGTGCCCCAATTAGATCTTTTTCTAAGAGTCTAACTCTTTCTGCAGGGAATTCAATAATGTCCAGGTGTATGCACACAGCCATCTTTGCCCACCTTCTCTTACCTTTGTTCAGGGTTTGCTTGAAGTCGGTCATAGTGCCCAGGTGCAGCACCTGGCAGGTCACCTCTTTCCCCACCTGATTCTTGGGATCTTTGACGTGGAGGATGCTGGTGACAGACGTGGTCCCATTGGTGTGTGAGAGAACCTCAGTACTGTTGTCAATGCCTGACCCTGCAACCTTCCAGGAGATCACAGGGGCTGGGCGGGCATTGGCAGAGCAAGTGATATTTAGGTGATCTTGAAAGAAGTTATAGTGAAGGGATACTGTGGGCTGTACTGGGACAAAAAGCAAAGGTGGTCTGCCATCAGTTTAGCACCTGGTTTGAGCTCCACATTTTCTTCAGAGAGTTAAGAAAAAGAAACTTAGAGAAAGGCAGTAGGGGCCCAAAATTAAGGTGGCATTCCAACTCAAACTAGGACCTTATCCTGTGTCTTATTCTCACAGTGGCTAATTTACTAACCTGTAGGATGGACATGGATATAATACAACCTGTGACAAGAAAGACCCTTTCTGTAGTTTGCCTCTAGAATTAGCTGAATGGACAGAGGTAATCTTCTCTCCCCAAAGGCCTCCATTTTCATGGGCAATGCCACATTTCTGCTTTCTCTGGGTATTCCTCTAGAGAGCTTTATAATACTTCCACAATGAGCACCTCAAAACAAGCTGCCTGCACTAGGGTAGATTCAGAGCTAAGCGCCAATCTAGGGGCTGCTGTTAAGAGATAGCCTTTTTCTTGGAGTGGGACCAGTGAGTGAGATGGGTAGAAAGTCCCTTGTTGAAATCTACACAAAATGGAATCCATAGTCATTACCAGAAAATCACATAATAACAGTTAGAGGGATCGTGGAAATCACCTTATAGAGTTAAGAGAAAATAACTAACTTATGAAAAAAGACAATATTTTGAGGCTAGCTATATTCTGTGCCCTTTTAAAAGTCCTATGACTAAGGAGTTCACTTTTGTTATAATATGGCTTTATCTCTGCTCAGCAAATGTGCTTGCCTTTATGTGGCTTTTAGAATCCACAAGACAATTAAAGGGCAGTGCTAAATGAATGCCTGGTCTTAGCTTAGAGTTTCAAGATGTGAATGGGTGGTAGTGGGTTGGAGGAGAGAGGGCTTTAAATGATGACTGTCAAACAATATCTAGATTACTGACGCCATGAGCACTATGTGAAGAGAGCGCAAAGGAAGAGAAGTATGGCTGATTTGAAAATGCCTTAGATGAGAGCTAGTCAGTATGGAAAGGAGCAACAGTATTACTAGACAGAAGACTCAAGGGAGTATAGTTTTCAGATGAAAAATAATACAAAATACTAAAAACAATGGAGGGAGAAAGTGGGAGAAAGACAAGAGAAAAAAAAAGAGAAGAGAAAAAGAGACGGAAGTGAAAAAAATGACAAGAAGGAAAACAAAAATATGAGATTGGTACAAAGAAAGGAGGGGGAGTAGGTAGGAGTGGAGGAAAGAACAGGTAAAAAGCAAAAAGAAAAGGAGGACTAGACTGAAGCGCTGTGGCATGAAGTGAGCCTGGCAATAAAATCCTGTAGCGCCAACTCATTAGAGGCAACATAAGTGAAAAAGACTTGTGTTTGTGGTGATATAACTCTCTCACATTCTCATCTACTGACCTCCTCTCACGTCAGGTCCACCATTCTTGGCATACTCGAACTCTCACTTTTTCCTAACAGAGCTGTCTAAGTTAGACTTTTCCATCCTAAAACCACCACCACCAGCCCCATATGTTCCAAAATCACCTCTTATTCCTATTTCTCGATTGTTGACCTCAGCCATGTGTCAGCTGAGGATATGAATCTTGTCAGACCAAACTTTTTTAATTAAAAAATGCTTACTATCCAGTTAAATCACTAATAGTCATCAGGTGTGACAGGCCTCTGCTGTATGCCCCCAATCAATCCTAGGAGAATGACACTGAAACAAAATGAGAGGAACTATCCCAACTTGTTCCAGGTTATCCCAATCTGCCTCTGTCCTTAAATCCCCAAAAGTTAAAGCTTTTAGAGACTATAGAGATGATCTATTTCACAGTCACTTTTCAAACAAATTCTTCCCCCTCCATTGTTCAGGACTCTTCTGGAGTCACAGTCTGCTAATGAAAACCAGGTCTGAATCATCTCATTGCTTATAGAGAACTTGTCCTTACCATGGTCCTTAATTAACTTGCCAACAACAGGAGTCCTCAGAGCAAAGGTAACTCCATGAACTCTCCAAATAACCATAACCACATAAAGTAAACATGAAAGATGAAATATTTCCTCATAATCCCTTCTGGGGTTACGATTATGAAAAACTATACACCACCATGTTCCAAACACTCTTGAAAATAACATTTCTAGGTAGAGACAATGTATTTCAGAGACTCTCACCAAAGAGGGTAAGGCAGGCTTCTCCTGAGATCTTCCCAGAACCAAAGGTATTGAAGAGGCACTTGTAACATCCCTCATCCTCCAGGGTGGTATTCCAGAAGGTAACAGTTGAGTTATTGAGCTCCAGCTGGGTGATGTTTATCTTTTCCCGATAAGGAGGTTGGACTGCAACCCCATGTTTATTGCTGAAGGTGACCATGTTTTCTGGGCTACCAGCCTTGACTTTCTGCCATGTCACAATCAACACTTCCTTAGAAGTTTGCAGAGAACAGCTTAAGGAAGCAGGTGTGTTCAACAGCGCTCTCTTATTTTCGGTGACCACTTTAACCATGGAATCACAAAAGAACATTTATATTTTAAAACTTTAATGCATATACAAATAAGTATTTTTTGATTAAAATCAATACACATTCAAAGTCAAATGTAGATAAATATAAATTCAAATATGTTTGTTCAATCTTTCAGAGAAGCAGAATACAAAAATAAGAAAGCAAACACTCAATGACCAGAGATTATGTAAAGGATGTAGGGGCCTCACTACTAGTATAAGGTAAACAAATGGAACTATACCAATCTAAACGGTTTCCATGCAATGAAAGAAACTATCATTAAGATGAAAAGACACTCTAATTGATAAGAGAAAATATTTGCACATCATACATCTGCAAGGGACTGATATCCTCAATCTACAAATAACATGTACATATCTAAAAAGAAAAAAGAAAAAATCAAAAAAAGACAGAAGTCCTAAACAGACACTTCTCTAAAGTACACACACATAGACAGTAGGTACATGAAAGCATGCTCATCATCATTTGTCATTAGGGAAATGCAAGTTAAAATCACAACGAGATACCATCTCATAACTGTAGGACTGGCCCACATCAGAAAAAACAGACATAAATGTTGACAAAGGTGTGTAGAAAAAAGAACTTTTGTACAATTTTGGTGGGCATATAGACTGGTTTATCTCCTATGGAAAACAACGTGGTGGTTTCTCAAAATATTAAAATTAGATATACCATAGGATTCAGCATTTCCACTCCTCGGTATCTACCTTAAGAATTCAAAAGCACTAATTTGAAGGGATATATACATGCCTATGTTCATTGCAGCACAATTTACAATAGCTGAGTTATAGAAGCAACCTGTGTGCCCAGGAATAGATGAATGGTTTAAGAAAATGTGGTATATATGCACAATGGAATACTACTCAGCTCTCAAAAAAAAAAAGATGAACTCTTAGCATCTGTGACAACATGGGCATTCTGCAAAGCAAAATAAGTCAGAAGGAGAAATACAAATTTGAGATGGTTTCACTCATATGTGGAATATAAAGAAACCAAGTCAGAAAGCACCAAACCAAAATCCCTAGAAATCTGACTGTAAAGCAAGCTGCCAGAGGGGAAGAGGAGAGGAACGAGTAGAACGGAAGTAATGGTCCAATTGTCTTGGTGGTGGGTATGGTGTATTATACACCTGAAGAAGTGGATTCTCTATTTCTTAATCACATGCAATGTTTTTTTTAAAAAGATTTATTTATGCACACAAGAACTGGGGTATAGGCCAGAGGTGTGGGTGGTAAGAGGATTCACCAGAGAAAGAGTGGGGAACAGAAGAGGTGGATAGACTGAAATACACTGCTGAGGGGATGAGACAGGAGAGTTCTGCTGCACCATATGGGTCACCTCCCTCACCAGGATCAAACTTGTACTGTAGTGGCTGTGATAGCTTCATAGTGCACCAACAGGGAGGCCCAATCATATACAATGTTTTAAACCAGTGTTGCCCTAAAAAATTATATAAATAAATAATTCCAAAAAATAATCCAAAGACCTGTAATGGTTCAAGTATCAGTCCAGAAAGACTTTTAAAGGAGAGAAAGGGGATAAATGAAGACAAAGTTCCATCAGGGACAAAAATTTATTTTTTTAATGATGAAAGGAGTAATCTAAAATAACCTAACAACATAACTCTGTTATATATAAAAAGCTAATAAAGCTACAAAGATAAATGTATGAGCCCACAGTTATAATGGGAGAGTTTTCAATAATTCTCTCAGCATTTTCAATTCCATGCAGTGAAAAAAAAAATAAGGTAAGTCAAACATGAAAGATTTGATAAACAAATATTTATAAATTATAGAGATATAATTCATATATGTGTATATTTAAGTTCATAAAATTTTACACAAAAAAGAACATAAATCTTTTCAAACACATGTAGAAGATTCCTAAAAACTGAATGAGGATAAAAGAAAATTTGCTACCACAAAACCTGGAATACTGATCACAATGTAAAAAAAAAAGAGAAATGTGCATATTTCTTTTCACTTTTTAATTATATAATTATAAATTACTATAAATGACAACTAGAATGCAACATATTAATATCTATGGAAATTGATAAAGCAGTTGTCAGAGGGAAATATTCAATCCTAACTTCTCATTAGGAAAAAATATCTGACTTTGCTGCTTATATGGAGTTGCACTTAGATCCCCTCAGTCAGTCAGCAAAGCCTGTGTTGTAGATCGTGTGAAGCCTGCACTTCCGTCACCACGTGGACCACCCTGGGAAGGCCGCTAGAGCAACACCACCCTGAAGGTGATGAAAGACTAAGTGAAGGGATGGCTTCCCATGGAACAGAGCAGACAGGTCTGGACAACTAGGAATTCAGCAGATAAGTAGATAGCATAGAAACCTATTTCATGTAATAGACATGTGAGCCCAGTAAGCTCTGATGTCATTATTTTATAGCTAGATGATAAATAAGTAGGTAGACAAGTACGTATGTAGACAGGTAGCTACATCTCCCTATATGTATGCTGTGAAAGAGCCATAAGCATTGCTAAAGCTTACTGCCAGCTCACCTCCCAAAGAGTATGTTTCTCCTTCAAGTGTTCCCATATCCCCAAAAAACTAAGGAATTACTATTTTCAAAATTTTTTAAATCCAAAATGTGAAAAACAACATCTTAATTTAGGAAAATAGTTTTCATGCCTGGTTTTATCCATGAAAACAGTTTCCTAACAGCCAAATACGTTTCCACACTCAAACCAAAATGCTGAAAGCCAAAGAACCACTCCCACTCTTTCAGACAAATTACATGTTTCATAACCCACGTAGACAGATGAACTAGCACAGCACAAACAACAGTGGTCAGACATCTCCACTCGAAAATTGTGTTTGTTGAGTCCTTGCAGGGGTGCTGTGGATCTTTACCTTGTGCCTTGCACGGTATCACCACTGCCAGCATCCAAATCAGTGTGTAGGTAGGCAAAGGACAGAAAGGCCTCCTGAGCACCTGAGGACAGAAAGTAGAGCAACGGGGTCTGTATGTGGACGAAGCTGCAGTCTCATTGCAATTTCAAAGTCTTGGCACTAACGTTTCAGATGTCAGAGTTTGGTTTGGGGAAGCAGATCCAAAGCTATAAATATAAGGAACAACAACAGCGCTGGGGAAATGAGAGGGCAGAGCGACCGCATGGCTCTTTTGTCAGAGCAATTTTCAGCAATTTGAGCCCTTGCTCCCAAAGCCACCACAGTTAAGAAATTGTCTCCAAGACACTAGATTTCGGGAAAAAACAAACTGCCGGGAATACACACAGAGCGCAGAGACCATAAATGCTCACAGCGTTCACCTCCAAAATAATCCAAATCTGATCATATTTAAAAGGAAACTAAGAAGTACCCACACTTTTCAGGAATGTGCCTGCCTTGACTTTCGTAGGCAGATTTTCCAGCAAATCCTGCAAATTTTATATAAATTATACCTTCTCAACACTGGTAATGGTTCTGTTTTTTCTTTTTCTTTCATCGCTTTATTTTCAAGTGCCTGCACAAAATTTGCTTCGGCTTTTTACAAATTATTGTGGTGTTTAAAGGAATTCTGGGAATTATTGTAAAATGAGAGGGTAGACAAATACAGACAAATGAACTTCTCACGGTAGCCCCAGGATCCCTCCCCTGGTCTACATGCCGGTGTTC
The DNA here is from genome assembly GCA_019455555.1 of Galemys pyrenaicus. Classification (NCBI taxonomy): domain Eukaryota; kingdom Metazoa; phylum Chordata; class Mammalia; order Eulipotyphla; family Talpidae; genus Galemys; species Galemys pyrenaicus. The sequence continues at coordinate 8,917,222 of JAGFMF010011942.1, read as the reverse complement.
ATTCTAAGGGGTACAGGCAAGATCTCTATTTTTCTGCAATAGAAATATTTTAGAAGTATGTTTTCCCTGTATTTTTATTTGACTGAACTTCATTTTTATTTCAGGTAGCCATTCCAACTAGAGGTAGTGATTTAAGTCAGTGCCATATAATCTGTCAAATAACCCCAATCACCAAGGCTTCATAATTGCCTCACTATTTTAGCATCGCCTCTACATTCTGGAGTCTTTGATGATGCCAAGTTATAGGACTACAGATCCTTGCCTAAAACCATCTGTCCATGTTGTCATTACCTAAAATAACTGTATTCTCCTAGAGTTAGCTCTGTCTTTGGTATGTGCCATTAAAACTGAAAAACTCTTGGTATGTGCACTTACAGAGTTGTCTCTCATTGTTCGTGTTCTCTCCACTCTCCCAGTACCATGTTCCTGGATTCTCCCTATGCTGGGCAAAGGGAAATTCTACAAGGCCCCCTGCCTCACTCCCATGTATGTGTCTATCTCTGTTTTTTTGTTTTTTGTTTTTTTTTTTTGCTTCCTTGTCCTGATAGGTAGGCTTGGCATGTCCCAGTTTCCCCCCAGGAACAGGTGCTTTCTATTCTTGAATTTTAACACCCATCTGTAGGTTCTATTTACTATCCTCTTGAACAGGACACTGGTGCCTAAACAGAGATATTGGTGAGTCCCTCTTATTTAACCTTCTAGCCTAAAAAATCCATATTTCTCACAGGGTCAGAAAAGATGGTTCCTCCACTATTCTGTATTCTTCTTATCAACTCTTTTTTTAAAATGAACAATAAGACCTGGTCCTGCAGTATTTAGACTTTTAAAACTCAGAAACTTAGTCTCTCACTATCTCAAAACAGTGGCTTTTGAAACTAAAGTCTTCTTTGGCAAATCAATTCCACACAATATATTTTTTTCAAAACCATAGTGCCTCTCTCTCACATGGTGATCCAGACTCCAGCAGATTATGAGGGGCAATGCAGAAAGGATTGGCTCTCATAGTGAAAAATCCATCTGTTCTTACAAAAGAGAAAGCAGAGGCTCATCAAAACACAAGCTGTGTGAATGGGAGCCAACAATGTTTAATTCAGAAAATGCACAGTGACTGAGGCATTAAAAAAAACAGAAGGGAAGCCTTGCTAATAAATATTTACATGCTTTTTCTGACTACCCTGAGTTTGGACTCTCAAAAATTCTGGATGTGTGACCTACATCAAATCACCAAACACTTCTTGACATACAGGAAAAAGAAGAGTGCAACCTGCCTGTTAAAAAAGACCCCTAGAATAATGACAGGTACTGAGACTGAGGCTAATATAAATAAGCAGTAAGCAAGTGTTATTCTTTCATTGAGTAACTATGAGGATTAAGCATTGAGAGAGCCTAAGATACACCAAATGCTAATAAGGGGTAGCAAACAATAAAATCATTGATCATATAAAAGGAATATAAACATGGAAATGGAGGCTCCGCTTCTACCCTTTGCCAGGAGTACCAGATGCTTTGTATTGAATTTGTCTGACAATTTTTCTGACATTTTCCAGTTCCTAAAGGCCTCCTTGACAGCTGCCCATCTGGTATTGCTCTTTATATACCGCCCCCCTCAATGTCTTTAAGACAAATTCTGATCTAGTACATGGACTTGGAAAATTTAACCTGTTTCCTTATTTGTAAAACCCTGCTTTGAAGGATCCTAAGGAAAATTCCAAACATCCAGCATGCAGTGAACAGTGGATGGCTGCCACCCCCTCCTTTGTGAAGAAAGATACTGAAATTACTATGTGGTCTCGTCAATAAACCGTATATGAAAAAAAAAAAAAACACACCTCGAATTCACCTTGCAATTCGATAATAACTTTAAACACTGCTAACTTATTTTTCAGTGATTTCAGTATAAACAAAAGCCCTTCTCTTCATTTGCTGTCAGGTAAACAGATCCGGAAACACAAGGTCTGGTCATTTAAGGCTTCTGAACGCAAAAAGCCAGAACGTGGAGATCCCTCAGCCTCAGGCAGGCAGGGAGCTACCCCGGAAACACTGAACCATTCTAAAGCCGCACCCTAGCTTTTATACCAACACTTAGTCAACAACCAGGTAACAGTATGCGCCTCCTGCCCAGCTCTTCCCTAGAATAACAATGACTACCTGGAAAACCGCCCTTTCTAGAGCTTTCGAATGCGAGCCAGGACGCCAAGAAGACCTGTAAATCATTTCTCAAAAGGTAATTACTATCCACGTCTCAGCGAGGTTTAAACTCTGAGGGAGCAGGCAGCAACCCCACGGACCAAACTCCGGAGCCCACTGGAGCGACCCGCCGCCCCGCGCCCTTCGCTCTCCCAGCTCGGATCCCCGCTTACCAGCCTCTCCAGCCTCTCCATCCTGGTTTCCACAGGAGCAGCGCCGCTACTGGCATGAAATGACCACCCGGGCTCTCCGGGCTCTCCCGGCTCTCCCGACTCCTAATAGCCTCAGACCCCGCCCTCCGCGGAGTTTACGCACCGCTGTCAACAATCGTACTCACCACCCTGCTCTCGGTTCAAGCCCACCTATCCCCCTCATCTCCAACACTCCCCACCCCAGCAGTGCCCTTTGCAAAAGGTTAAAGGACTAGTGGAGTTTCCAGATCACTTGTACTCATTCTAGCCTTGCATTTCCCCCCAGAGGTGCTAGTGGGCAAGCTGCAAAAATGGTGAAAAAATGAAGTATCATTTTCGTTTTAAGGGAAGGAAAGGAAGGGATGAATTACATAACTGCCGTAGCATTTGGTGGAAGGACAATCTACACTCTAAGCAGGCATGCCGGAAATGAAGATTTTTAAGAAATGTTATTCATGTCACCTATGAAAATGAAAACCGTGCTGAAGTTGAATTTGACCAAATACACTTTTTCAAAAAGCAAAAGAACTTTATTCTATACAAAATGAAGTGATTTCTGCAATGCTCCCCTATTATAATCTGACTTTATTACTGTGAGGCTGTTCTTCTGCTTGCAAGGATGATGAATATTCTCAGGCTGACACGTTTCGTATTTCTTGCATCTTAAAAAAAGAAAACAAAAAACAGATCAATGACATGTTCACCTTTTCTGTTTTCCTGCCACCACCTTCAGAGAAGGTGCTGGCACAAGATGTGCGGTGCCATCATTTTTTCAAAAGGGGTGATCCATGCCCACCTTCGCTGACATAGCCTAAAGAGGCTTTAAAAATGAGACTGACGTACAGTTTGGAAATTTTTATGTTGAAACATAATTTCCCCTTAAGATTTTCCTATCACCTTTTACAGTTAGAGAGATGATTTGTGTATTAGGTAAATAACCACCATTACTTTAATGTTCACGTGAAAATGAATGTGTAGGAAAATGAGTCACGAAGTGAACAGAAAGTTAGAGCAGTTCTTTCTTATGTATTCCACAAAACAGCACCAAGACAATGGATGGTTACACAGAAGTCCAACCTTAGCCATGAATTATACTTTTCAAGACCCCCAATGGATGCCTGAAGCCATAAATGTACCAAACCTTATTTACAATAGCCATCACATACTCACCCATGATGAAGTTTAATTTATAAATTAGACACAGTAATAGATTAACAATAACTAATAATGTAACAATTTAATAAAAATGATATGTCTCTCAAAATAGCTTATTGTACTTATTATTTTCCGATTGCAATCGACCATAGTGCATCTCACCTATGCTTATCCTCCCACATAATGTAAATCATCTCTAGACTTTATAATACTTACTACAATGAAATGCCTTAAAAATCATTGTTATACTATGCTGTTTTGCAACAAATGATATGGGGGGGGGGTCTGTATATGTTCAGTACAGATAGAACCATTTTAAACTAAGCTATATAGTTCATGTTTTCAATCTGATGTCAGTTGAATTCTCCAAAAATGAGCACGCAGATACTGAGGGTAATCCCTGCTACATAGTAAGGATTCAATAATGTCACTATTATTTTATGTTAGTATACAATTTTATTGAATATTTAACAAACTATCCTTAAGTAGCTCTTTTAAATTATTTGTTTCTGTTTTCCACTTGGGTTTATTTTTAATAGTGGTTCCATAAACATGCTGATACATGATTTTTGTCAACATATATTAGTCTATTAGGTTTTTTTACTGTTGCCAAATACATCTTTTCCTATTGCTAATTTTTAGTCTTTACCTATTTTTCCCATATATAGATTATATTTGGTAGGTGATATTTTGTTTGACCTCATTTTTAAAAATCCACTAAAAACTCTGTCTTAGATTATAAAATGATAGAACAAAATAAAGATATTGTCAAACATATGATTCTCAGCAAATGTGTTATGTCATGACTGAATTTGAAAATATTTTCAAAAGATGTATTTTCATAAAATGAAAATTTAACCCAGGAGGAGGTTACACAGGAAGATATATAGAAAGAATAAGTAATATCAAAATTTATCATAGTCTAGAGGAAGAGAGGTCCCAAAAATTGCCACTAAATAAAATAATTTGATAATGAAACCCACATGGAAGGAAGACAAGATTTAGAAAATGAGAACATGAAAGATAAGTGAGAATTTTGCTAAGATGTTCTTTTTAACAAATGAACATAAAAATAAATATAAGTAATACCTTAAGTTAGGGGAATATATTAGAAGAATAGGCATAAACTATGGCACAAACTAATAACAACATTACTAGAATAATCTTTAGAATGATGTTAGATGACCTAAAGAATAAAACCTAAAGAGGAGAAGAAAGAAAATATTACTAATATAAAATATGAAAGCTAATTTTCATAAAAGGAAATAAAAATGTTATATCAGTAATGATGACATGAGTAATTAAACAACAGGTTTAAAACACAAATAATATAGTGAACAAAAGATGGAAAATATTACTGGAACATAAAACATTGCTTTAAATATTCTTTGGGGTGGGGGGAAGGAATGCACTCACCTAAATTAAATAACACTTCACAAAAAAGAAAAAGTATTTAAATGTCTTGGCAAAGTTAAGATAACTTTGGGCCTCCCCCTGGTGGCGCAAGGGGATGAGCGCTACTATGGAGCTTCTACAGTCACTGTAGCACAAGTTCAATCCCGGGCCAGCCACCTAACCCACACAGCAAGTTAGACCTCTCCTGTCTTGCCCACTGCTCCCCTCAGTGGTGTAATTCTATCAATCTGCCTGTTCTGTTCCCCACTCTGTTTCTGGTGAATCCTCTCACCCCTGGCCTCTGGCCTATACCCCAGCTCTTGTATGCATAAATAAATAAAATCTTTAAAAATATGTTAAAGAATCACTCAGATCTAATTTATCATCTTAACTATATCAGATACCAATGTTGAGCAAAGAAGCAGTAAATTCAACAAGTAGGACAGGTAAAATAAAACTGAAGACAAAAATAAAAAGTCAAAATTGAAGAAACATAAAAATATTTTTAGAGATTATTTGAACAAACCTATAGCAAGGTTGTCTAATAAAAAAAATACAGAATACTAATATGACATAAATAGAAAAAAATAAGACAAGTATGAGCAATCATAACTTTAAAACTTATACAAAATGGATAAAATTCTAAAAGTAACAAATGGGTCATAAAATTTTTAAATTAATATTTTAACGATATTAAATCATCCTTAAATGCACATGGATATTGTTCTATTTGTTTGTATCTTCTTTTTTTATAGTTTTTAGTATGCAAATCTTTCATCACCTTAGTTAAGTTTATTCTTCAGTATTTTGGGGGAATTTGGGAAATATTATTATAAATAAAATTGCTTCCCTAGTTTCCTTTTCAGGTATTTAACAAATACTTGAAGTATTTGTGTGGTATTTCACAAAACACAACTTGATTTTGTGTTTTATAACTTTACTGAATCTGTTTATATTAATCTAATAGTTTTTTTTTACAGAACCTTTAGGGTTTTTTACATAGAAAATCATGTCAGCAAAAAGGACAACTTTACTCCTTCCTTCTAATTTTGATACCTTACTTTTCCTTTTCTTGCCTCTTTGCTTTGGCTAGAAATTCCAGTACTATTTTGAAAAGATGTGACAGGAGTAGGCATATTTGCTTTGTTCCTGATCTTAGAGATAAAGCTTTCTGTTTTTCACTGTATTGATAACTATCAACTGTTCATATATATTTTTTATTATGCTGTGATACTTCCTTTTAGTCTTAGTTTTTGGAGAATTTTTATACTGACAAGGTATTGAATTTTGTCAATTTTTTTCTACGTCTATTTATAATGATGTGATTTTTTGCCTTTATTTGGTTAATGTGTTGTGTAACATTAATTTTTCAGATGTTGATCCATCTTGCATTCTAGGGACAAATCCTACCTGGTCATGTAGTATGATCCTTTTAGAGATGTCGAATTTGGTTTGCTGGTATTTTGTTGATGATTTTTTGCATCTGTAGTACTTAGGCATGTTAACCCATCATCATCTTTCCTGTGGTATCTTTGGCTTTGATGTCAAGGTAATACTGAACTCATAAAATGACTTTGGCATATTCCCTCCCCTTCACATTTTTTTATTTTTTTAAAGATTTATTTATTTATGCATACAAGCACTGGGGTACAGGCCAGAGGTGGGGGGGGGTGAGAGTATTCACCACAGAGAGTGGGGAGCAGAACAGGCAGACTGACTGAAACACACTGCCGAGGGCAGCAGTGGGCGAGGCAGGAGAAGTCTGCTGCGCCATGTGGGTCCCCTCCCTAGCCCATGGCAGGGATTGAACTCGTGCTGCAGTGGCTGAGGTTTGCTTCATAGTGCGTTGCCTAACCCACTGTGCCACCAGGGAGTCCCCCCTTCACATTTTTGTAAGAGTTTGAGAAGCTAATCCTTTTTTAAAAGTTGGGTAAAATTCACAAATGAATCTTCTATGCCTGTGTCACTTTTTTGTTGTTGTCGAGAGGTTTTTTGATTACTGATATAATCTCTATGCTAGTTATAGGTATGTTCAGATTTGTCTAAGTAGGTAGGTTGTATTTTTCTAGAAATCTATCCATTTCTTCTAGATAGGCTATCTAGTTTGTTGGTGTATGATTTTTCATAGTAATCTCTTATGATCCTTTTTTATATTTGTGTTATGAGTTATAGTGTTTTCTTTATCTTATTTTATCTATTTGAGTCTTTATTTTATTTTATCTATTTGAATCTTATTTTATCTATTTGAAACTGCACTCTTTCTTAGTCTAGCTAAGGGTTAATTAATTTTTATCTTTTCAAAAGGAAAACTTACTTTTGCTTATTTTACATATTTAACTATTGCCTATTTCATTTATTTCTGCCTTAATTTTTGTTACCTCATTTATTCTGCAACTTTGGGTCTAGTTTTTCCTTCTTTACATAGCTTCTTGAGATTTGGAGTTAGGCTATTTATGAAGAGCTTATCAAAATCCCTATTGCATTTATTATTTTAGAAATGGAAAAACAACTACACAATTCATAAGAACCACAAAAGATCAAAAATAGATTCATCAATTTTGACAAAGAAGACAAGTTGAAGTATCCCACTTCCTAATTTCAAATGTAGTATAAAGCTACCCTAATCAAAAGAATATGATACAGAATAGAGACCTATATCCCAAAAGAATACAAAGTCCAAAATAAATCCACACCTCTACAGTCTGCTAATTCAACATGGTTGACAAGAACATACAACAGGAAAACGATATGACTTAAACAAATGGGGCTGAGAAAACTCTATTTTCGCATGCAAGAGAATGAAATTGGACTCGTATTTTACACATCAAGAAAAAAATCAAGTAAAAATGAATTAAAGACATAAATTTAGTAACTGAAACTGAAAACCAACAAACAAATAAAACAAAAACCAAAGTTGTAGAAAAAACACATAATGGAGGGGACTCCCTGGTGGTGCATAGCACTATAAAGCTATCCACAGCTACTGCAGCACGAGTTTGAGCCCTGGCCAGGGAGGTGACCCACATGGCATGACAGACCTCTCCTGTTTTACCCACTGCTCCCCTCAGCAGTGTATTTCAATAGATCCACCTGTTCTGCTCCCTACTCTGTCTCTGGTGACTCCTCTCAACCTCTGCACCTCTGTCCCATACCCTAGTTCTTGTATGTATAAATAAATACATCTTTAAAAAAAGAAATACATAATGGAAAAAGTTCATGACGTTATTCTTGACAATGATTTCATGAATGTGATGCCCAAGTACACACAACAAAAGACAAGTGAGACTAAATCAAACTGTAAAAATTCTGTACACCAAAAGAAACAATCCACAGAGTAAGAAGTCTGCAGCATTAGAGAAAATATTTGCAAGCAATTAAAGTTAATCTGTAAAATAAATTAAAAAATTAGAATTCATAACCAAATTGAATAGACTAAGTATTTGAACATATTTTTCACCAATGAAGATATAAGAATAGGCAATGGAAGTAAAACAGGGAAAATTTTCCCTATTACTTTTTAAAGATTTATTATGCATATAAGAAATGGCTAGAGGTGCCAGGGAGTGAGAGAGAGAAGTCACCAAAGATAGAGTAGGGAGCAGAACCAGGCAGACAGACTGAAATACACTGCTGAGGGGAACAGGAGAAGTCTGCTGCATTTCTGAGTCAGCTTCCAGGTTGGGAATTGAACTCTTTGCTGCAGTGACTGCAGATGCTTCATAGTGCTATAATACCTTAACCCTGTTCACCACCAGGGAGGCCCTCCTACCACATTTTAACACATGACAAAATGAATATAATAACGAAAACCATGAAAATATGAAGAAACCAAAAATTAATCACTGGGAACATTTCTAATGGAGAGAGTTGAAAATAGATCTCATCAATGAAAAAAGGACAGATTATATAGTAGCTAAAATTAAGAAATCAGGCTCCTTATATGATGAAATGATATATCGTTAGGTATACCTAAATTTGTAGTAGAAAAATATGAAGCTAGTAAATATAAGAGGATACTTGATTAATTTAAATGGATGAGGCTTCATAAATAATATATCAAACTCAAACTATTATGTAAGCAATTCATGGGATTAACAACACTAAAGCAATAGACTTGTCCTATAAGGATATTATAGAAATTTAATGGAGTGATGCCAAATAGAGAGAAATAGATTCTAGTGTACAAAGTCTAGGATATTCAGAATTTCTGCAATGTAGGCAACCAACCAGAAATCACATGAAGAAGAGATAGACAAGAATTTCACAGAAGGGAAACATGAATGACAAATATGAAGACATTCTCATACTTAATTAACATCAGGGGAAAAAAACACCGGAATGTTGATGGGGGGCTATGATTAGACACATTAATATTAATATAACCACATTTGCAATCACAAGTTCATGAAATTTTATAAATGATATTTTGTTTCTATTTATTTCTAAAATGATGGTTGCTACTATCAAATGTATGATTGAATATGGAAGGTTCAATACTTCTTACATTTGAAGTATATCCAATGGCAGCAAAAATCACATTCCACAGTTACCTGTGTTCAAGAAGAGAGTGCTTCATGTACATGTTGCTCTTTGGTTCATTTCAGTGCCCTCTTCCCAAGTCCTGTAATGACATTGATGTACCTATAAGATGACTATAGCCCAAGCACTCCCTCTAAGGGCAGTACATTTTAAGAGTGTACTAGGAATTAAAAAATTGGAAGATTCAGATTCAGATTCTCTTGAGGGTTTAAAATATCTTTCAATATATTTTCATCACAAAAATACTCCAAGTATAGAACTTGTCTGTTATTTCTACTCTATAAGTGGAAGTAATCATTTATACTTTGTCCTCTTGTAGAACATATCCACCATACACTTAAATCTACATCTTGGGTCCTAACTGCTTTGTAAATTCCAGATTCACATATATAGGTAAATGACATATAATCTCAGATATCAACTATGCATTTCCAAACTAACATGCTCAAAATACAACTCTTGATCCTTATTCCAAAGTTTGTTCACTGCTAATCGTTTGCATTTTTATAAAATGATCCAAAAAGTTTAGAATCATCAGAATAATTCTGGTTTACTCTAATTTCCCCATATCTGACCCATCAACACATTTTGTTCTCCTGAGCATCTCCTTAGCCACTCAGTTGCTGTTGCAACCACCCTAGTCCAGCCCACCACCAATCCCTGCCTTGATTGCTGCAATCCTCTTTCAAATTCTGCTTTCATCTTTGACACCTAAAGCACCATGTCCTCATTCCAGTCAGAGAGATCCTTTCAAAGTTCAAGTTAAATTCTTTTTTTTTAATTTAATTTAATTTAATTTATTTATTTTTTTAAATTTATGTGTACAAGAGCTGGGGTACAGGCCAGAGTCACGGGAGGTGAGAGGATTCACCAGAGACAGAGTGGGGAGCAGAACAGGCAGACTGACTGAAACACACTGCTGAGGGCAGCAGTGGGCAAGGCAGGAGAGGTCTGCTAAGCCATGTGGGTCCCCTCCCTGGCCGGTGGCAGGGATCGAACTCGTGCTGCAGTGGTTGCGGTTTGCTTCATAGTGTGTTGCTTAACCCGCTGCGCCACCAGGGAGGCCCTCAAGTTAAATTCTTATATTGTCATTTTAAATACTTCAACGAATTAATATTGCAAACAGTGAAAACCCAAAATCCTTTCCAGACCTATGGTCCTTAACTGTTCTAGCCCCATCTCTGTTTTTGAATCATCATTTTAGCCAAATTTAGCTCATTCCAAGCCAAATGAGCTTGGAACACCATTTCAGCTTTGGGACCTCATTTCAGCCTTGGGACCTACAAGAAATCCTCCTTTTCTGTCTCAAACATTCTTCATCCAGAACTTCCCTCAAAACTTTTATCTTACTCCTTCCTCAATTTAAATGTCACCTTCTCAGAGATATCACTCAACCTGAACTAGCCCCATCGTCTCTTTCATTTTATCACTCTGCTAATGTTGTAAAATAGGCTTATAAATACCAGTATTATCTTGTTTCCTTGTATTTTTCTATTGCTTCTCTCTCCACATTAGGATATAAGCCGAAGGCAAAGAACTATTTGTTTTAATTGTGTCTACGAAAGCAACACATAACAGTATATAGGCATGCAAGAAATACTTGCTGATTAATGAGGCCATGTTTTACTCTACTAGTGTTTTCAAGTATGATCACTTTCATCTGACCATGGTATGTCAGGAAAATTTACCTTAAATTTCCAATCTTAGACTTTTTCACCCCTCTCTCCAGTTGTCTGAAGTTCATGTTCTCTCCCACTAAAATCTGTCCTTAAGAAAAAATCCTAAACTCAATGTACCATGAATTATTACTAACAGTGTATTTTATGACAACTCCACGTAGGGTGCCATTGTAATGAGGATAAATCCTGACTGCAAGAGTGACCAAGAATATGGACAGTTTCCCACGATGACTCTCTCTCCATGATTAATATTAATAAAGCATTTGGATTTTTTTTTTTTCAGATTTGAAACTAGTCTTCGCTAGCAAAGACAGGTAATAATATCACTTACGTTTTCTTTTTATTCCTCCAAACACAAATAACAAGCAATGAAAGAAAGAGAACACCTATAATTATAGCAACTCTAATTTTCCAAGGATGAGAATTTGGAGAACCTGAAAAACACAAACCAGAAGAATATCATTTATGATTATACCTCATTTCTCATTTCTAGACACTGTAGTGACATTCTGGAACATTAAATCTCAATGTTCTATTGATTTGCTATTGTTTGTTGACATTCAGATTGATCTGATAAGGTTATTTGCCATATTCCATTTTATAAAAGAATATACTAATGTGCATTCAAATTGAAGACAGTTAATATTTGATATCATCCTACCACTCTCAAGAACAACAAAAAAAGATACAGCCACATAAATATTCATCACAATGCAATGGTTATGCTAAATATAAGATAGTCACTTAATGAAGTATTATCCAATAAACTAAAATGAAATCTCCAAAGGGTCTGTAATAACCTCAGAAATTAATTTGGAATTATAGTAAGATTAAAGACTTACTGTGCATTTTATATTCTTAGGTCTGCTAATGATAGGTGTTCTTGTCCTTTTTGTAATTGTCAGACTGATGTTATTTCTCCTCACTGTCACCTGTCACCCCTCTTTAATTTGGTACTTTGAATCATCCACTACCATTGAAGGAAAAGAGAAATTCTTATTACCAGTTCCTCCCTGAGATACTATTAGGAAAGTCCATGCATTTTAGGTGAAGTTTGTGCTATATAATTTAGAATGTTCACATATCACTTTGTATCCATTTCTAGTTTTAACTGTCGTCTTTTTGAGTGAGATATACATAACTCACTTAACATGAGTAGAGGAGGCTAAATGGGAAGAATTCAACACTAAATTATGAACACAATCCAGGGGTCAACAGCAACAAAACATAAAGGAGAACAGAAACTCCCTGTGTTTTCAGAGAAATCAGAGATTTATATCCCTGATATTTACTACAAAGCTAAGCAGGGACCTCTATTTTGATAAGATTCATTCAAGTATATGCTTGATTTTTTTTTATGCTTGACTTTTTCAAGGATTAATGTCTATTTCAAATCATACTGGATTAAGCAAAAGTAAATGTTTTCTAGAAATAAAAGTGTTAGGGGGAAAGGTAGTCCTAAATGGATTATGGGTGTGTGAACTCCAACCCCCACTCCAGACCATCAGTGTTCCAGAACCACAAATCTGGTAAGATGATTATCGAAGAGTGGATCACTGGGACCTGAGGGTGGAGTTAAGCAGCCAGGCTGGCTATAAAACCAGAGGTGAGCCTGGGGCTCGCTCTCTTATTGAGGAGCCAGACCCCTTCCTTCGGGAGACATCTCTCTTCATTCGGAGCCATCTTATTCGACTCAGAGCCAGCTCTCAATGTGCCATTGCTTAGATCTGGTAGGGTATTTGTGGATTTGTATACCTCTCTTTTTCCCTTGGTATTATTACTATTTTATTCCCCTTGTTTCATAAAATAAAACTTGTTAATAACTTTTGCCACGTGTACCTGGAGTTGGGACTTTTTTTTTTAAAGTCTTCTGAGCGTGTGGGTGGAGGACCCAGTGAGGGGAACCCATTTTATATTAGGGCTGCCCTGTAACAAAAGCACCCATCAAATGTAAGAGTTCACTTATACAAAATGACAAAACAGGTAAATCTATAGTGTCATGAAATAATAGTGGAATCCCAGGGCTAGGACTACACAGGGTTAAAATGCAAAGGTTTGACTAAAGAGTCTGGAATTTCTTTGTGGTGGTGAAAATAGTCCACAATTGATTTTCTGGTGGCTACATGAACCGTGTCAATATACTAAAAATCACTGAATTATGTATTTTAAATAGATAAATTTTCTTTGAATTATATTTCACTAAAATGATAACCAAAGATATAACATGCAGTCAAAGATAATTATACCCAAAATATAATTTCTGGCTAAAATCTGACTTAAAAATAATACACAACAGAAAGTGACCTGATGGGGGCCACCTAACTATGCTGTTGTTACAGGGCAACCCTAATATAAAATGGGTTCCCCACACTGGATTCTCCACCCGCGCGCTCAGAAGACTTAAAAGTCCCAACTCCAGGTACACGTGGCAAAAGTTATTAGCACGTTTTATTTTATGAAAGAAAGGGGAATAAAATAGTAATAACACCAAAGGAAAAAGAAANGGATACAAATCCACAAATACTCTACCAGATCTAAGCAATGGCGCATTGAGAGCTGGCTCCGAGTCGAATGAGATGGCTCCGAAGGAAGGGGTCTGGCTCCTCAGTAAAAAGAAAGACCCCAAGCTTACCTCTGGTTTTATAGCCAGCCTGGCTGCTTAACTCCACCCTCAGGTCCCAGTAATTCACTCTTCGATAATCATCTTATCGGATTTGTGGTTCTGGAACACTGATGGTCTGGAGTGGGGGTTGGAGTTCACACACCCATAATCCATTTAGGACCACCTTTCCCCCTAACACTGTGAGGCAAAAGCCTATCATAGGGGAACTGCCCTGAAAAATCAGAGGTTCCACAGTTGGCCCTCCTTGGACTCCTTTTTGTTTTGGCTGATTTAATAATTAAAGTTTTAAAAGTTACAAAAAACGTGCTTGCTGGAATATCATCCATGGTGGAGGTTGTATGATTGGCTTTTTTATTAAACAAAGTAATTGGTTGCCACACATTTTGATGATGTACTGTCAATTGGCTGATATTATAATACAAATTCTAAAATTAGATTATTAGGAAAATTTTTAAACTCAAACATTTTACTATGGGCTACAAACCTTGGGAATTTAAGCATGACTTTCAAGACTGGGCCATTGTGAAAGGTCTTGTATATCTGCCTTTCTTAAGGGTGGATCCTGCATTACTCTCTGTTAATTAAATTTATGGCTTTGCATTTTTTAAGGGTGGGTTCTGCAATTCCTCAGGTGATAATAGTTGCAGGACCCCTCCTCCCTTCCCCTTTTGTTTATTTGACTTAGTACAAGAGATAATTTGGCAACATTATCAACTAAATCTAAGAGACAAGGAAACTAGTGATTCCTAGTGAAAGCCAAATGCAAGGGTACAGATATTATTCAGGTATTGATTTGGGTACCTCCCTCTTCCTGCAGGCCTGTAGTAGAAGGCTGACATCAATTTGACCTAAATTAATAATTCATCTTATACTCAGAGTGAAAATAGAATAATTAGTTGTGATTGCATAAAACTAGTATACCTGGCATACATAATATAAATCAACCAGTTATAATAACTAACACTAGTAGAGAGATGCTGTCTTGATTTTATAATCACCTATGTTATCTATCCTGGCTGAAGGTCACATGACCCCATGCTGCTCTTGAAAGAAAAAAAACGTAGTCATTGTTAATTTCCTGATCAATACAAGTGTTCATGTAATCCCTCCCTCTCCTTCATGTATAAAGACCTGCTGAGACTTTTCAGCAAGGACGCATACCAAACCCTGACTAGAGTTTTGTAACCCTGAACCCCCCTCATTCACTGACTTCTGTTCCATCCTTTGGGGACCTGGCCTTCTGTCATAGCTGGTCTTTGGCAGTGACCCACCAAAGATCCAGATGAGAATTTTCCAAAAGAGAATTCAAAATATATCTAATTTAATTACTTCATACCTTAAGTACACTTGTAGTTTGTGTCCCAGGAAGAAGAGAATGGAATACAAGCAATATTTGAAGAAATGACAGCCAAGAATTTTTTGAAAATAATTAAGAGTTTAACTCATACTCAAGAATTTTGGGAATACCCATGCAGTATACATACCACTACTGCCACATAAAGGTACATAATAATAAAATTTGTAAAACAAACACAATGAGAAAGTCTAAAGAGTAACTGAAGAGGAAAGGGTATATTGCTTTCAAATGAGCAGCAATAAAACTGAGCTATCTTTCCAGCAAAATAATGAAAGTAAAAAAATCAATTAAAAAAACAGTATAAAAGTGATGAGCAAAGACTGTGAAATTGGATTTATGAATCTTGAAAGCGTTGTGTTCAAAAATTGAAATGTTCATGACAAAAAAAAAATACTACACAAAACTGGCCACCTGTATACCTGCTCTAAAAGAAAAAATCTCTTAATAAGATAAAATAGGAATTTTTTAGTCAGAAGAAAAATAAAAATTTTAACATGGACAAAGAAAAACAGATAGAAAGAATAAATTAAAGGAATATTACTATAAATAACAAGAATGACAACAATAATATATCTTTGTATTAAATATGCATAAGGAATTAAAATGCACAGATAAGAACTGATAAACCATTGACATATCCAGGAAGAAGTGAAAGTACTAAATTGTATTAATCTCTAGTAAGTCAAGGTGTATGCTGTAATTGCCAAGTTAATCATTAAAGAAGTATGAAAATATAGTTAGACTAATGGGGGAGAGGTGATATGAAAATAAATGATTAATCCACAACAAGTATGGAAGACAGAGAAAGGAAGAAAAAAAGAGGTCACATAATTGAAAATGAGATTAAAATCTAAGTGTGTCTGAATTTCTACTAAATATAGAGATTACATGCTCAATTTTTAAAAACTAATTAGTAGGATAATTACTTTCACTTTTAAAAGTATCCTATAGAAAATCATACCTGTTTAACTATGGTTTTGTAACAGACGATGTTTTGGAAGAGCTTAGGAGGAAGGTGAATGAGGGGAAGCAAGCAGCTAAGATAGGAGAGGACAAGCAGAAACAGGCTTAACCAGGCTGTTAAAAGTTACAGAGGGAAGCAGCAAAACAATTCTGTTGGGAGGAAAAGAAATTTACTGGGAGGGAGAAACATTGAAGGAGGTATACATGAGCCTGATTTTCATTAACTGTGGCAGAAATTCAGTAGAAAGCACATACAGGAAATCGAGTGAAAATTAGCCACCTAATAACAGGTACCCCAGAAGCAGGGGAGCAGGGGACATCTTCATGTCTCATTGTGTGATTCTTTCCACCATGTGGGTGTTTCACACTGATTTACATTTTTAACTCTAGAGGACTATACTTCTGGTTGTGAATTTTAAGGGTAAGTATTTCCCCTTGTTGATTATCATTCTACTTACGTTCTTGTTTCAATGGCAGAGTGATAATCTTCTCCTCCTGCTTCAGAGGATGATCCATCTTCACAATCAGGTGCTGGAGACTCAGGGACTTGACCATCTCCACGGAGAATTTGTACTTTCTCGTGACAGTCACTACGCCATTTGGGTTAAGAGCCTGGTATTCCTCTGACAGAGTCATCAAGAGTTGTGGAGGAAAAAGAGTTATCTGAGGAGCAGGTTTACCTACTGCTGAGTAAATAAACCTAACAAAATCTGTAGAGTTGTCCTGGAGTTCGGTTTTTAATTCAGGTACAGCTGAGGGGGAAAAAAATAATAAAATAAATAAATATAAAAATATGCCATACATATGTTCCTATGGCATTAAAGATGGACTTCCCAAGCTCTCTATATGAAGCTAAAATGTTGAAAATATGTCCTCACAGTTACCACTCCTCATATTTTACCAAACAAAACCATTGCCCATACCACTGATCCTCCAGACTGAGAGGAACAGTTTCTAGCTCTGCTTTCAATCTTAAAATTGCATTCTATACACCCACAATTCTTTACATTTATAGCAACACATTGGGCAACACTGTGACTCTATCACTGGTCCTTAAACACTTTGTGAACTTGAAGACTGAGAAATTCTAGTCTGTTAAAGCCTTCTTGTTCTCTACTCTCCTTTTCTTCTCCTTTCTTTTTTAAGAGAAAACCCAGTTGCCATTCATGTATTTTATGCAGTGTAGTGTTGTGCAAAAAGTTAGATTAGAGCACAGCAGATGTCAGGACTGGGGCTGGTCCTGCACCTTCTGAAAATGGGCAAGACAAGTAACTAGGATTGCTTTCGTTTTTCCTTATGTATAATAAGATTTTAACATTCTTATTCTGGACTTTAACCTTAAAAGATTACATTCCCATGATTTAGAATCTACACAAAACATTTATATACTGAAAATGTTAAGGCAGATTTTCCCTCCATGGCTGCCACTTGGGAACACGTTAAACAGACACTTGTAGCAGGCTTCATCTTCGAATGTCACTTCGCGGATAGTTATGAATGAGGAATTGGGTTCGATGGCCTTGCAGTGCAGTCGATCTATATATGGTGGAAGAATATTTTCTCCATATTTACTGCTATATGTACCAATATTTTGTGGTAAAGAGTTTTGGATCTTCTGCCAAGTAATTTGTACAACATCCTCTGTAGATGTCAAATTGCAGAAAATTGTCACATTTCCTCCCAATACAGCTGTCTCGTTAATTTTGTGCTTTATCTTATGTGCAGAATCTGAAAATAAGACCCAGTATGAATTAAAAGAAATATACTTTCAAACTCTCCTAGACTTAACCCTATCAGAGCACTTAATTTACCATTATCATTTTATTTTTAATTTGGATCTCTTCTTCACAAGAAAATAAATTGTTTTCCCTTCTTCACCATTGATAACTTGTTCCTAGAAGTGTTTCAGGGATATTTCCACTTATCAACACATATTTATTGAATATAAAACTGAAACATAAATTAACCAACATGAGCTGATCAGTGGTAATATTAAAGAATTGCTGGAGACTGAGTTTGAATTAGCTAGAGAATGACAAACTCCTGAGGACTCCGAACTATAGTTTGGAGGACCCTAAACTATAGTTTTCACCAGCAGGAAGACTACTAGTCTCATGCTGAAGAGTCAGGAAAAATCACCTCACCTGTTTGATGAGAAAAGAAAGTAGCCATGTTAAAGTAAATTTTCCATTAAAGACCTACTCTCCAGAAGAAAACACTTCATCAGAAACTTAACTCATCTAGGTAGAAGAATGGTGACCCAACTCTAGTTCCTGGTAGCTTTCCTGCCGGAGACCAGCTCCAGCGAAGGCCAGGTTTCCACAGAAGGAGACCGCATCAGCGAATGAGGGCAGAGTGAAGAGCCGCTGACTTGTTCAGGGTGGTGACCCTCCTACTGAGAGTCTCAGCAGGTCTTTATTTTTTTTTTTTTTATTTTTTTTTTATTAGTTATATTTGACATCATTTGTAGTCCCCAGGGGGTACCCACCACCATTTCACCCGTGCACCATCACCTCAGTCCCTTGTGCACCCTCTGGCCTCTTCCCCGTCTTTGCCCTCCCCCCTTCCCCTCCCCTCCCCCATGGTCCCTTTAGTTTATCCCGGCTTTTTGGTCTTATTAAGTTTTTGTTGTTGTTGTTGTTTACTTTTGGTCTTTATTTATACATTACAAGCGAACAGTTCGGGGTCTTATGATCTCAAAATAAGATTAATGACTATACTATTACAAAGTAAAGCCTACGTACAAAACGACATATTTCACTGTTTTTGATTGTAGTGGTTATACAAGTTATTTATTAATGTTAAAGCAAGCATAGCAACTTAGCAACTTGCACAATCACATCTTAATGATTTTGTTTTTACTTTGAGTATAAGATAAACTGATAGGTACTAGGTCTAAGATTAATGTAGTATTGATGCTTAAAAACTACAAACCCCCAATAAAAGGGAAATACTAAAAGTAAAACCTAAATCATATCTAGACCATATTTAATTTTAAAAAGAAACCACTAACCTCACTATATCCTGAACCTAAAATTTACAATCATGATTTAAGCAGAAAAAAGGCAAAAGGGAGGGGAGGAAGGTAGGAAGGGCTTATGTGACTCATTTATCACCTAGGAAATGCAGAGCCTTTCATAATGGGCCAAGTTAGGGAGGTCATTTCTCAGTTCCCGAGGCTAGTTTCTCGTAATAGATGTTTAGGTCTGAGAAACTAATTAATCACCAACTTTTTTTTTTTTTTAAAGATTTGTTTATTTATGCATACAAGCACTGGGGTACAGGCCAGAGGTGTGGGGGGTGAGAGAATTCACCACAGAGAGCGGGGAGCAGAACAGGCAGATCAATGGAAGTACACTGCTGAGGGGAGCAGCGGGCACAGCAGGAGAGGTCTGCCGCGCCATGTGGGTCACCCCCTGGCCGGCAGCAGGGATCGAACTTGTGCTGCAGTGACTACGGTTTGCTTCATAGTGTGTTGCTTAACCCACTGCGCCACCAGGGAGGCCCAATCACCAACTTTTGAATATGTTAAACAGCCACATTTCAATTATGTTTCATATTACCTGGTTTTACAGTATTGTTTTTCTTGGATTTGTGTTATGGTATTTGGCAATCATCAAAAATGGGTAGCAACCATTATATTGTTTAGCAGGACAACCTATGTCATAACCACCCCCGTGGATTGTTTTCCAGTAAGCACATATCATGAGACTTACAGAATTATAAAATCAGCCAAAACAAAAGAGAATCTGGCAAGGGTCAGCTTTGGTGTCCCTGATTTCTCAGGAAAATCCCTCATGCCACTTTTGCCAACACCAATTTCCTTTCATTCTTACTGGGTTTCTGCCGCATGTACAGGAAGTGTATTATTGTTATTAAACTTCCTTCCAGAGGGATATTTTCTCTGTGTGCTTATACTACTCAGACATAAAACTAAAGAAATTTAGTATATCTATTCAAGGATAAATAAACATCTGAATTTAATGGAATAGAAAGTCAGAAACAGATGCACACATACAAAGTCATCTGGCATCTGACAAATAGACCATGGGTAGGATGGGGAGTGATCTTTCCAATCCATACTGTTGTGTAACCTTGCTATCCATATGGAAACATTATATATAGACATCAGCCTAAAATCAAACACAAAAATTTCAAATGCATTAAAAATCTAATGTAAACGATAAACCCAGTTAAAAAAATTTTAAGACATCTATTTGATTGGAGAGGTCAACTAATTTTTAAATAAGACACACCAACTGTTACTTAATGTCTTATTCCTTTGGAATATGAAATGATAGAAACAAATGAAAATTTTTTCTATTTTAAGCTTTAATAACTGCAGACCATTAAAGGACACATCCTCATGTGGTATATATACACAATGGAATACTACTCAGCAATCACAGAAGATAAACTCATGCCATTTGTAGCAACATGGAGCTAGATGGGATTATGGTCAATGAAATAAGTCAGAAGGAAAAAAGAAAAATATTGGATAGTTTCACTTATAAGAGGAATAGAGGGGAACCAAATAAGGAATCGGGGGAAAATAATAATAAATTTAAAAAATTAACAGGCAACTGTAAATCAGAGACATTCTGCAGGGGAGAGCAGGAAGAGAAGTATACAAGTGACTATGGTGATGGTGCATGGGTGAAATGGTGGTGGGAATTCTATGGGACCTGCACCTGAGAGTGTAGTCAAAGCAAGAAGAAAGCAAACATTGTACAAAAATGAACAACGATGTAAAATATATATAAATAAATAAATTACATTTTAAAAAAGAAGTGAAGGAAAAAAGACACATCTTAAGAAGTCAAAAGGCAAACCACAAAATTTTTCAAAAATTTGTTAGTCTGGAATTTTATACAACACTGGAGAATATTTTTAAAAAACATATAATGTGTTTGCTTAATAAAGAGCATTTCATTCATCAACGAAGTTGTGTGGTTATGTCTTTCTTGGGCTAATTTCAGAAAGTATAGTTTTGTAGCAATTCTTTACCTTCCTCTAAGTCTCAGTTTACTCATCTGAGAAATGGGCTTAATGACACCTGGCTCACAAGGTATTGTGGGTATCAAATGAGAGTTTCTGCTAATAATGGATGTTATCAATCACCATATACACTTTAGTTATCATGAGTGATAACTCTTGCCCTCAAGGATAACACATAAAGTCAAGATAGCAACAAAAGTGTCACAAACTATTATTTCCATGACAATTTATGTGACTGTGCTCAGCAGACCCCTTCATCATCGTTTGTCCACTTGCTTATCTCCCCAACTAGGTTCCAAGGTACTTAATGGCAGAACCAGTCTTCTCCAATATCCATTTTAGATGCTGAAGTAAAGTGTACATGTGGATTGCCTCACCCTGTCACACTCCTTTTACTTTCAGCATGAGCCATCCTCCATTCAGTTCATGATTGAACCATCTATTGAACTCAAATACAGCTTCACCCAGAAAAAAATCCCTTAACCAGAACTTATCATGATTTTTTCCTGTGCTGAGTCCCTATAGAACACTATTTATTGCCTGTACCACGAACCAAACTGCTTTTAGATGGATTCGAGTTAAATACCCTTAATCAAATAATTTTAAATGACTAGATGATAACAGGACTTGAATATTTATTAAATCCTAAATGTGTCTTAGGAGTACCTCAACTTGACTAATAATCTGTGTATAACAGATACAATGGAGCCATTTTAAAATAGGATCAGCCTTGTCATGTTGAAAAAACTGTTTGTTGTCTGTAATGTGGCAAAAGGCTAGGTGAGCAGAAGTTATCCTTAACATTTTTTGAAAAGTCAGCAGGAAATGGGCATCCCTGTCACAAAACTTATGATCATGGACTTTTGGTAGGGGATAGAATTAGTAACCGACTATATATAACCAAGAATAGATTAAACTTGTTAACACAAAATAATGCTTTACTTCATCCTCCTCTTTTCTTCCCATAAAATCCCCCAGCTTTCATTCCTCTCAGGGCACATTTTGGATTTCTATCAGAAAATGTGTGCTCCAAATTAAAATTATTTAATTCCAAATTAATACTTGAATATCTCTCATTTTGATTTTATTTTTAGGTAATAAAGCAAATCCACAAAGGAAACAATTAACAGACTTAACAAAGATAAAAACAAATAGCTTCTTAATAAGTAAGATGAGCCTCAAAACAATTTAAACTCAAATTTAAAGGCAACGAAACTGCGGGAAACACTGCAAAACTAACTCATTTTTATAAAGAGCTCACTTCTTTCTTTCCGGCTTGAGGTCTCTCTTTGAGCCACTTGCACTCACTTCACAAGAAGTACCTTTTACCTTTCTTTGATCTCTGTTCACATACTTTGACAAGTATGCTCCACTTAAACTCTTTGTTAGATGCCTACAACATGGAGAGCTACATGATTAACACAATATCCAACCATAATGCCCCATTTGCTATTTATTTGCCATTAGTCTCTAGCCAAGTGCATTTCAGAGAAAAAGCGAAGAGTTACCTGGTCCTTGTGCCCAGCTGGGAAGAATGAGAAATTGGAGAATGGGATGGATTAGAAAATTGATGAAGTCTGAATATAAAACCCTCATATTTCATATTAAAACTCAGCTCTAACACTTAAGTGAAAACAGCAACAGCTTCTCCCAATTTCCTCTAAAGCTGTTTATCTTTTAACCTACAGTTAGTTTATAACTTCCTGTCTGGCGCAAGCCAGCTGCTTTTGACCCTGACAAAAGTCCGGGTATGAGGGACACTCCTAAAAGACTGGGATGCTCCAAAGGCTGGCCCTTGCCGGATATCTTTTCCTTTGACTAAAGGAAAAATAAATATAAAAATAAATATAAATTGCAATTCTGGGAGTCTCATGATATGTGCTTACTGGAAGAATATTCACAGGGGTGTTGATAAATTGGCTGTTTTGCTGAACAAAATAACTGGATGCTATGCATTTTGATGATGAACTACCGATTGGCAAATATTGTAACACAAATTCTAAAAGCCAATACTGCAAAGCCAGGCAGGATCAAATGCTACTGGAATGTGGTTGTTTTACAAACTCAAAAGTTAGTTATTAGATAATTTCCCAGACCTAAACACTCACTATGGGAAACTGGCCTTGGGAACTCTGTAACTTGGCCCACTGTAACTTGGGAGGTTCTGTATCTCCCAGTGATAAATGAGTCATGTAAACCCTACCAACCCTCCTCCCCTCTTCTCTGCCTCTGTTTTACTTAAATTGTAATCATATATAAAAACTCTCCCTAATAACAAAAAATATTGACATTAGTTTGACTCTAGACCTTGCGGCTAGTAGTCTGCCTTATATTCAAAGTAAAAACAAAATAATTACTTGTGACTATGCAAAATTGCTATGCCTGCCTTAATATTAAAGAACTAGCACACTGATAGAAACATGTCATCTCGCATGTAGGCTTTACCTTAAAACAATATATGTCCTAAATCTTGACTGCAGGTCATAAGGACCCTGAGCTGTTCTTAAGAAAAAATGTAATGATTGTTATCTTTCTGCTCTATGCACATGATGATGTAATCCCACTGCTTGCTTGCAATGTATAAATAAAGGCCTGCTGAGACCCTCAGGAGGGCACTCTGATCAAGTGATAGTGACTCCTCAATTCTCCCTCATTCGCGATGCCATCTCCTATGGGAACCTGGCCTTAGCCACTCTGGTACATGTTTTTATTCCTTCCCTAACTGCATAATACATAATAATAAAATATAACTTTACTAAAAGTTTAGTTAAGTGAATATACTTTTCCTAAAATACCTTCTTGCTATTCTGTAGCTGTGTGTCCCATGATGCCTCACACACAAGCGAAGAAAACGGACATGCAGACTCCTTCACAGAAATGAACTTGAAATGAATCACAAGTAAATGTAAAATGCACAGAAGATAACACCAAGGACAACCAAGATGACGTTGGGTAATGATTTTTAGATACAAAAAGCATGAACCACAGAAATCATTGCCAATCTGAACTTTGTTAAGAAAGGAAATATTTTTCCCCAGTCTGTGCCTTGACTTGTCATTTACTTGACATTGTTCTCACCAAGTGGTATAGGACAACTCCAGGATCAATCATATGTTAGGCTAGAACACCAATTAAAGGATGAAAATCATATAAAGCATGTTCTCTGACAATAATGAAATGTAATTAAAATCAATAAAAGAAGGAAGTTTGGAAAATTCACAAACATGAAAATAAAACAAAATATACCTGAATAACTAGTGAGTCATGGAAAAATTCCAAGAGAAGTTAGGGAATAATTCCAGGTTAACATAAATAAAAACACAGCATCTTTAAATTTATTGGATGAAGTAAAATTGATACTAAGAGGTAAATTGTATGTAATTATGTACATTATAAGAGAAGGATCTATTTTCAGATGATATGATCTTACATATAGCAACCCCTAAAAGAATCTACAGAAAACCTAGCAGAGCTAACAAACAAGGTCACCAAGGTTATAAGATAGAAGATCAATAAACAAAAAACTGTTGTGTTTCTATACAACAGCAACAAGTAATAAAAAATGAAATTAAGAAAACAATATCAGGGGTCTCCCTGGTGGCACAATGGGTTAAGCACCACTATGAAGCATCCACAGCCACTGCTGCAGAGTTCAATCCTCATCCAGGGAGAGGACCCACATGTTGCAGCAGACCTCTCCTGGACCTCACCCACTACTCCTCTCAGCAGTGTATTTAAGTTGATCTGCCTGTTCTGTTTCCCATTCTGTCTCTGGTGAATCCTCTCACCACCCGCATCCCTGGCCTGTACCCCAGTTCTTGTATGCAAAAATAATTTTTTAAAAAAGAAAACAATTCCATTTTGATAGCACCAAAAAAAATTCAATTTCTAGGAACAAGTTTAACCATAAAAGTTCAAGATTGGTACAACCATAAAAGCATTTTTCAAGACTGAAAACCATAAAATAGTGTTGGAAGAAATTAAATAGGTAAACAAAAAGACATCTCTCATGCATAGATCTTAAAACTTAATATAATTAAGATAATAATGTCTTTAACAATCCCAACTGGTATTTTTACAGGAATAGGAAAACCAATCTTAAAATTCATAAGGAATTTCCAGGCATGTAGAATACCAAAACAATCTTGGGAAAAAAGAACAGAATTGGAGTTCTCATATTTCCTGATGTAAAACTACAGTAATCAAGGATAGACGGAGCTCAACGGTAAAGAATTGAGAGTCAAGAAATAAACCCACTCATCCATGGTAAATTGACTTATAACAAGGATGCCAAAACAACTATGTGGAAAAGGAACAGTCTTTTCAACCCAAAGAATTCTGGAATAACTGGATACCATATGCAAAGAATACATATGAAAACTAAAACTATAATGCTATCATAGAAGAAAACAGCAGCAAATTTGCATGATCGAGGATTATGCAGCAGTTTCTTAGAGCTGACACCAAAAGCGTAAGTAGAATTAGAAAAAAAAAAATTTTTTTTTGATGAGCTCATCAAAATTAAAACTTTCGTTTGCATTTCTTGGCCCAATTTTATTTTTGCAACTACGCTACATACATACATATATATGGCATTGCCTCAGTGTACATCTGGGGCTCCAAAGCTTTAAAGTAATAATTTCTGGAGGTTTCTTTTCACCAGAAAAGTCCTGTTCATTTTCAGGTCCTTGATGATTCAAGCATTACCTTAGGTGTACCTGGCAATGATGCAGTGGAACGCCATCGAGACTGTCTTTTATCAGCCAATCAAATCAGAGGTAATGAAGTCGCAGCCAATTGGGGCAGATCAGGGGCGGGACCTTGAGCAGTAACTGCCAGTTTGGTTGCAGTTGGCTTGTGAAGACTCTGCAGTGAAAACACATCTTTTCACATCTTTTTTACATGCCAAACAAGATACTTCTCCAGAGGCTCTGGATGGTGAGTCCTCCTCTAGTTTCCCCTGCACGAAGTTCCCCCTTCCTTTCTGACACTTTCTCGTCCTCTGGAGAGCAACAAAAGCTGCTGTGGTATTACAGCAACAGATTCGGCTAACCATTCCCTTTTGACGTTTACACCTTCCCTGTTGCAGCCATCAAGGACCAAAGATCAGCCAGCCTTTCACTGTGAATTTCTATCCCTTCGACCCTGTCTCTCCTCCATTGCTTTTCCCATGTACTTTATAAACGATTCTCCCGGCTCTTGCTTGTTCCCTCTGCCTTAGTAAGGTACTGACAGGAAAGCAGACTGAGGCCTCGAATCTGCTCAGGTGTATGGAGTCGGTCTGAGGAAGAAAGGGCTTAATCTGAGTGGAGAAGTGTTAGAATTGCAGAAAACCTTGTTCGGTGTTTGTGAGTAAGACCGCAGCTGTGTTGTGATAGGAGCGATTATGAAGAAGACATTTCAACCCCAGTTGTTTATTCTCACTGCTACTTCTTTACTCATGTCTTTTAAAACATGAGACTGGGTAATAATACTTAATAGGATTGTAAACACTATGAAAATTTTTAGATAATGAGAAAAATGCTTGTGGAAGCATCCACCCTACTTTTAGTTTGGAAAACTGTGTCTCCTCACAAAATTAAATTTGGATAGAAGCGAATTAATATAAGAGGCATAACTATCATGCAGAAAATACTTTTTTCAGGCAAGCATGTTTGCTCCAGGATGCTTACTTAGTCTAGAGTAACAGTGAGCAAGTTAGTAGGTGACAGTGACAATATTTTCCAAAATAGGTTGGTGTTAACTAAGATCAAATATCACTAGTCTATAATAATGTTTTTTTTTCCCTAATGGCATGGACTTCTCCTAGAACAGTATTTATAAATTATGGCTGCTCAGTAGAATCACAGGACACCTTTTCAAAATCTCAGTACCCAGGCTGTACTTCAAGTCAACTCAGTTCAAGACTGTGGGTATGACTCCCCGCCTGCCACACACACACTGAAGCATTTGAATTTTTTAAATTCTTTAAGTGATTCCAGTGTGTAGTCAAAATTGAGAATCTCTGTCTTAGAGTGGTGGCTAAAATTGCCACCACTTACATTAGTAGCAAAATCCCCCAGTCTGCCTCAAGCTATTGGTAGGTTTAGGTGAGGCTGAAGAATTTAGAAACATTTTAAGGAAAAACTAAACAAAATGAATAACTAATAATAAACCAGCTCTGACATCAGAAAATCAGAGTGACTTTCAGACATTCAGAACTAGTTCTTGGGTTACTACGAGCTGAGCTATGCTCACAGCTAGTCCATGTTGTTCTTTGGACATAAACTAACAGAACATCAACATCAGATGAGTTAACTCTGAGACCATAAGATGAGACGTAAACAGGGTGCTGGAGCAACCCCCATCCAATTCCAGACATCCCCTTTCTTTATGAAAAAGAATGGCTCTGCATCTGAACCCGTTACTGTTTTAGCTCCATTCTAGTCTGTTCTCCCGAAAGATAAGATTTATTGAGATACCCAATCACAAAAATAGTCTTACTTTCTAACAGCACCCAAACTACATAGTCAATCCTCACCTCCTTAGACCCTCTCCAGAATTACTCAGCTCATACGCTTATATTAAAACACCCCACAGTTCCTCACGGTAAATGTTCTTCATCACAACAAAGCATAAATTAAACTCGTCAGCGTCAGATGAGTGTCTGGTGATCTTCTCCTGAAAAACATTGATATCCTTTCTTTCAAATCCTGACTCAAGCATAGTGGAAAGGAGCTGACTTAGAGTCTAAAAAGCAGCAGTGTGGCCTTTAGATTGGTGATTGATTACATTGGCTACATAATAAAATTGCCTGTGGACCCCAGACTACAGCCCAGCCTGACAAGTGGAAATAAGACCCAGGCCACCCATATCATTATCACTCCCTGGTTGATTCCTAATAAATACAACATGAGAAATTACACACTAGGAAGCTTTCATATCCATGCTAATGTGACACATCTTCGCAAATGTTGTTTATAAAGCTTTTTGAGGCTGATGATACAATGCCAGCTGGAAAGAGTATAAAGTATAATTATACAAGGATGAGCTCAAACATGTAAATAAGACTTGTAAGAGTAACCAGATGACATGACTTTGGGTCATTTTCTATTTTTGTAATGTTTGTTTACATATTTATTTCAAAAATAGTCATAGTAATCATGTATTCATTTAACTTTCTGTTTAGAAATTAAATATATGAAAATGACTGAAGAAATTGCTGATTTATGAAAGTTGAGTGATAAATGATTGCTCAACAAGGCAGCCAAATAAGATGCTGATAGCAGAGTCTAGAAAATGTGAAGCTGCTAGTCTGAGAGGAAGAACCAGATGAATTCCCTGAATTGAATTTAAGACTCCTGATGTAAAACTCCCCTTACTGTAGGAAGCAGGTGTCTCTTTCAAACCAAGTAACAACAAGATAAAATATCTAACATCTCTCCTGTTTTAAATTCTTTTGGTTTCAATAATTTTCTAACATTCTTAGTTGCTTTATAAATATAAAAATATTAGATAAAAATCTGGCCCATCAGCATTCCAAATGAGATCAATGAATGTCGTCATGGTCTATTAACCTGTCAAAATGGAACCACAACAAAGATCCAAATAGTCTACCCTCATCTCACCCCCACTTTCGAAGAGCTGCCAGAACATATTTCCAGAGACTTAGATAATCTGATGCCAAATCCCTCTGTTGTTTACCCCAGAGAAAAATAATCTCTACTTATTTGTGGTGTCAGTAAATAGTTAGATTTTAAAAATCCTTCTTTCAGACTCTTGGTTACATACAGCTTGAATAAAAAATAGTTGTTGGCATTATAAGTGAGCACAGGGTGACACTGGCTAGTTTCTGTTGCTTGGGATAATACCTTTTCTATCTCATTTAATTTGAAAGCATTATAGAAAGGGGCGGCATCCCTAATTTTGGCCAACCCTAAGATACCACTAGTAGATATAGAGGATAAGTATGGTCTTTTTGTTTTGTTTTGTTTTGTTTTTGGCTTTGTTTTAGAAAGCACTGGAAGACCACCACGAAGACAAACTTTACGTTCTATTGATCCCCTGTGAGTTTTGCTAAGTCATAGAGTTACGTTCAGCAGGATTGTGATAAACCACAAGATGGAGATGGAACACAGATTCAACTTTCTTAGGAAAGGAATGAGTAGATCATTGGTGAGGTTTTTCAGGGGCTTGTTCATGAGAACTTCTGAGGACCTCCCTGAAATCATTCTAATATTGTCTTTGATCTGTGCAGTTGGAGGTAGGTATAACTTAGAGTTTATCCTATGACTATATCTAACTTGTGCCATCATTTAGAATACAGGAACGTAGCAATAATAAGAAATTAGAAATGTGTTCTAAATTTGTAATTTGCAAATATGATCTGATCCGCAGAAGAGACTTGTAGAATCTGATCCATATTC
Source organism: Galemys pyrenaicus (assembly GCA_019455555.1). Classification (NCBI taxonomy): domain Eukaryota; kingdom Metazoa; phylum Chordata; class Mammalia; order Eulipotyphla; family Talpidae; genus Galemys; species Galemys pyrenaicus. Next base: position 8,887,730 of record JAGFMF010011942.1, on the reverse strand, counting down.
TTTACCTCTTGTGGGTTTAAAGTATTCACACCTTCTTACTTGGTCATGTGGTTAGATTTAAGGATGGGAGAACAGAAGCAGATAATTGAAGTTACCTCTCCCACTGCTTTCTCCACTTAAACAATATTCAAAATGATAGTTCCTCTGAATGGGTCATTACTTTTTAAACATTTAGTAATGTGTTCTATTATCTAAATGATAATTTATGCCTAGCTCTAAAGAGAAGAAAACACATTGTAGATATCAAAAGAAAGAACACTTTTTTGTATTCTTTAACTTTATTTGGAATTATTTTATAAAGAAGTGGAAAGCATAAATTATAGACAGAATTGTGATGTTGCTTATTGTTGCACTTTGAAAATAATGCTGAACAAAGTTAAATGTCCATTATAGTCTAACAATGACTTTTCTCATTGGGCAAATTATTAAAACTAGTTTCTCAGTGTTATCTTGGGAATCAGTCTACTTCATTAAAGTTCAGTTGTGTACTAGCCTTTATTTTAGGAGTGCCAAAGAAAATACTGTCTGATTTATTGCATGTGGAAAAACTATAATAATAATGTAATATATATTTTAGTAGTAACAAGAGCCAATGATGCTAGCAATATTTACTAACAATTCTAAGGAAATGAGATACTTCATAGAAGAGGTAAGGCAGGAATCTAGTGGATTCTTAATTACACTGATTCTGTATACTTCAACATGGAGGGTTTCAGCTGCAAGGATACAAGAGGGAAAGAAACAGTATTTTATTGTTCTAAGTATTAAGAAATCATATTACATTAAATTTTTGTAAGGGTGATGTTTTACTGCCTTTTAGTAAAGACATCTTTTTACAGCAATTTTGAACCTACACTTGAAAGACTTTCCAGTTCCTCTTCCTGTGATATTATTTTTAATTGGATGCAGTTTTGAGATGCTAACTTTTACATCTGATCAGGTATGTATAGTAAATATGAGTATTTTGTAATATATCTGTGATTCACAATAATACAAATATGGCTTAGGAAAATTTATAAAATTATTTTTCTCTTTACTGCTCAGCCAGTTATGGAAAATGTGTTCTTGCCAGAAGCATCAACAGGTTTTATAACTGTGTGATGCTGACGTGAATGCAATTTAAAGCACTTCTATAAAAAATATTGTCAGTAATTCTTTAAATGAAGAAACCACTACTCAAACGCTGTGAAGAATCTAAGATTTTATTCTACTTGCCAGCTTACATGTTGTTATACCACAGTTTCATGGTCCTGGCAAAAGACCCATGACTCAGGGCCAGAGACAGAGAACTTTATTACTCACAGAAAAGTAATAAGACAGAATATCAGCATTTCCTTATGTCTGTTTCATGAGCCCTAGTTCCCATAAGAAGTAGATGACCAGAGGAAATGTGCACACACATACAGCACTGGTTTGGTTATAGGAGAAGAAACTAGAATTTAGAAAATATTTTATGGTGGGCAGTAGGCACATCTTCCCTATTGCTCCACAGGAAAACTTTATTATAATGAACAGTACCGGTGACCTGCTCTTTGCTCTGCAGAAGCAAAGTTAGAGACAAGTGTTTTATCTTCCAAATTCAATGGCCATCAAAATAATCTTGAAAATCTAGTCTGGAAGAAAAGCAATCAGTATCACCTCCATTCATGAGATGTGGAGAATGTACAAGAGACCCATGGAGAATGATCTTCCAAATGCATAGATATTTCCTAATATATTAGAAACTCAGTGTTTCCTTCATGAATGAATGTTGAAGTGATGCCCATAGTAAGATTCAAATATATCTACTACACTGTGATAGTGATAAACACCATCAACTAGTTATTTAGTAAACTGTGGTCATTTCCCAGGCCTTTTCCCTGTTATTCTTCTACATATATCTTCTGTAGACGGCTCCGCTAATTATTTGTAACTTCTTGAATCTCATATGATTATTTACTCCTTTGTGGATTTTGTATATGACAATCCATCCATATGCAATCCCTTTCTTCCTCTTCTATGCCTGGAAATCTCCTACATCTCTTCGGAGGTGTAGGAGATAACTACTCAATGGTGTGGATTCAGGGAGGAAAATTACTGCAACTACTTTTGCAAACACTATGCTGTATGCTGTATTTCAATATATGTCAATGTACTTCCTATACCTGCTCCTTAAAAAACCATGGGTATAGATATGTGCATTATTATTATAATTGATAACAATCTGATGAAAATCCAACAGTTAGGACATTTATTACATTGTGATCTTTTCTTTCTTTTTTGTTAGAGATAGGAGTGCCTGCCATATAATTCTATGTTAACAGACATATGGATAAATGAGAAAATGACATATTTTTATATTATTAGGTACAAAGGTATGCAGATGCCATACAATCAATGAGCCCAGATTCATTTTTTAATATATTTACACCAATAATTATCTTTAATGTTGCATTTGACTTGGATATATACATGCTCCAGAAATTATTCTGGCAGGTAAGAGAAGTATAATATCATTCACTCACAATCTGCTATATGTTCAGAGTTTCATTGGGGTTTTTTTGTTTGTTTTTTATTCTTACTCCAAACTAGGTAACAAGACAGGATTTCCTACAACTGATATTTCTCAGGCCTTAGGAATCTCATTACAATTTTGCCCCATTTTTCTAGAGTTGGCAAATAAAATAACAATAAAATTATTAAGTTTTAAATTTCCCCATTCATTGATAGAGTGTGGTTTTGCCTCTCCAATAATTCTGATTATCTGCTTTAAAATATAATATAAAGGGAATCTGATTTTTCTATCTGTAAAATTTCTTTGCAGTTACTATTAATTTCAATTCCTGGCTTTTTGATGAATTATCTATTAATTCTTTGGTATCTGTCATCTGTGGATAAATTACTTTTACAAACCATCCCATGGTTATTATTTTCAACTATCCTCATGAGTTCAGATCCCATGCTGACTACAGCTGCTATAAGAGACCTTGGTTGGTATATTTTTCTATTTCCCTATATTTAAATATCATTTTCTATATTTAGCTTATCTAGTTTTTTTTTTCCTTTTATTTTTTTTTCCTTTTATTTTTTTTTTTAAGATTTATTTATTTATGCACACAAGAGCTGGGGTACAGGCCAGAGACGCATGGGAGGTGAGAGGATTCACCAGACAGAGTGGGGAGCAGAACAGGCAGAC
>JAGFMF010011942.1:8850056-8884499 GCA_019455555.1 Galemys pyrenaicus | reverse complement strand
GGCGAGGCAGGCGAGGTCTGCTGCGCCATGTGGGTCCCCTTCCTGGCCGGCAGCAGGGATCGAACTCATGCTGCAGTGACTGCAGTTTGCTTCATAGTGCGTTGCTTAACCCACTGCGCCACCAGGGAGGCCCCTAGCTTATCTAGTTTTAAGATCTTTTGTTCACTGTAGCTTTTGACTCTGTGAAGTGGAAGGCATTGAGCATAGAGACAAGAGTGGTAAGGCTAAGAGAAAAAGAAAGGCCAGCGATGTGCTTACTTTATGTCCTTTTCAATCTTATATCCAATTGTAGACTAGGTCAGGGAAGTTTATGGAACCAGTGACTTTACACATACTTCTACCTTGAGCCAACGGAACAGTTCTCGAGGGATTACAATAGTGCATATACACTGGGGTCAACCTTATATTGCCAACATTTCTTTTCCTTTGAAAACACTCACTGGGATAATGCCATTTTAAAAAAAAATTAAAATTAAAATTAAATAAATAAATGCCTTTGGAGTCATGTCAACATTAGGACCAAAAGCTTTTACATTTTCAGTTAAAATATTAAAATCACTAATAATTCAGTGTTTTCAGAGTGTACTATATTTAAAAACAAAATACATTCTGAGTTAACATAACAGTCACTGTTTACTAATGAGAAGTAGAATATTTATTTTAAAATAGAACTGTAATATAGCACACCCATGTATCTGCTCACATTCTCGGGGGAGACACATCATGTGTAAATATACAACTAAAGGAAAGTCTTCAAAGCAAAGGGATTGTGAGCTACAACTTTACACAAAGAAAGTGCCAATATTTATCACCAACCCCAACTCTTTGTGATAATGTCAGTGTCAGCCTCCTTTCTGCAGAAACTTATTTCTACTTCCAGAGAGCCTTCCTTACTTAACTTTTTAATCTCATATCTCATTAGTATTCAGCTGATTTTCTAGCCTACCATTGTTGAATTTAAATAATTTCTGGAAGTTAACTTATAAAGTTATTTTCCTAAATTGGGGCCAGTCTGTCATTACTTTTGGATATTTTTTTCTCTTCACTTTGAATCATCTAAAGCAAAGTCTTTTGTCTTGGTAACATCTCTGCCTGCATTATCAAAGAAATGTTTTTATGTGCTTTTATTTTATTGTCAAAAAATATCTCGGGCGGGGGGAGCAGGGTGGGAGAAAGAGGCAGAGGAAGACAGTTCGAGAGTAAATAGCATTAGAACTTCGGTGGGGAGACGCTGTGATATAGGCACATACCAAGGTGTGAAGCTTTACTCCTGAAACTTACATAGTATTGCAACCAATGGTAAATCAATTTTAAAAAATCTGACAAGACCTATGAGTGAGTCCTTGAGTCTGTGTACATTATCTTGAACTTTTTATGAGTTTGTGGATTCCTCATAGACCCCATTTAGTACTTACTTCCAAATATTCACATGTTGTTATAGTCCCATTTTCTAAAGTGCAGTAATTGTATACAGTATCATTAGGTTTTTTATAAGTAATAATTATTTCTTATTTGTCATAAGTCTGGCAGTTCTGGTGGTAGGTATTCAGCTTTGTTGAACTTGGCTAGACTCCCTAATGAATTTATAATCACCCAGAGGGTCATCAGGAGGTTGTGATTTAGGATAGCCTCAATTGGGAAGATGTATTTTTAGTCCACGTATTTCTCACAATCCTCCAGAGAATGCTGCCATGATGGTGGCAGGGGGTAGGAGAGGAGCCAGAAGTGTTTCTCAATCCTCTGCTTGCATCAGGTCTTTTTGATAAGTGAAACTGCGAAGTCCTACAAAAAAAGAACAAGATACAGGGAAAAGCGAAGAACAACCATCAGGGCCATTGAGCTCTGGTAGGAACAGTTTTTCTTGCTCTCCTTTTCTGACTGTACTTAGGTTGTGATCACAGAGGTGGTGATCATAACCTTACAGTGTTTGGTTCACAAGAAAGGCTTTTACCTTGTAATAATACTTCCTTCCTATGACATTTACAAAATCATTAACCATGTTCCAAGTTATGGTTTTACCACTGTAGGCACATTTAATAGCAGAGAATAATGGCAGCTGATGGATATCTAACTTAAGTAATCACAATAAATGGAGGATTAAGATGGAAGTAGATAGTATCTGATGCTAGCGACCCATGGAGCTTAACTTCTAAAACAATTGAAAGGAATATATGGGAGAGTCAGATACCTTGTAATTACAGTGAGACTGATTGGACAGATTGCCTTAATAGATGCCATGTTTTAAAGCCTTGATTTATGAATTTACTTTATCTCTCTGTCATCTTTCTTTTTTTGTCTTATCTTAAATACATCTGACTTTTGATGTGTGTTTTTTGTAGGCCTGATTACTGAGTTTAATAAATAATGAATTTGTATCTCTGCTTTGAAATGATGAATGAGAGCACTCATAGATGATCTCACTTATAAATTGTAATTGAGCACAAATTACCGAATCATGGTAGTTTAGGCTTTACTTATAGCTAATATATATAATCAAATTCCCTTGAATAAAGTTTCAAAAATGATCAGTTTTATTTAAATATGTAGGGGAAGATATGTGATATAAACCCATAGCTAAAATATCCTCCTACCTACTAGTAAAATACCATTCTTTAATATTGATGAAGTTTGTCCTACCTTAAAAAAATCTTTTGCCTTCTGTAGGTCTTTCTAGAAGTCTCGTTGACTTAATTAGTGGAGAAAGTCTGATAACCTCTGTAATGTCTCTAGTTGTGTATGCCAGTATTGTGGAAATTAAGACCACCCGAAAGGGTTATGTCAACCATTCCATAGGTAAGGATCTATTTTGTACTTAATTTCGTAAGCCAGAATCATCTGTGTTCTGAAAGCTGATATGGGTTTTGTATTATTTTGCCACAAGTTATGCTTGTACAAACTTAATAGTATTAATGTAGTGATTTTCCCTTTTAAAAGGGAAATAGCTTTTAATCAATATAGTGTTTGTTGACTGTATTTTTTAGGTCAGGAAAAGACTCAAAGCAAATACACTACCACACATCTCTTGTTTAATATTAGCTGTGGTTTTGTGGTGAGCCTAGATTGGGACTTCTCACGAAGAGCAACATTCCATGGGCCGCCATTGAACCCAAATGCTTGACAACTAGCATGAGAAATGCTGCTTTTCATGTGCTGGAAATGCACTCAGAAGGTAAGCCAGGTAGTACCTCCACCCATGGTGAGAGGAGCAGGTTTCCTTCTGAAACCCTTTCTGTCTCAGAGCTCTTGGACTAGCTCCCTGAAGGCAACCAAGAAAACTAACAGAAGGGAGTGTGACTACCCTGGCCCTCCATATGGCCTGAGGGCAGTATTAGTAATCAGAGAGATGGCAAGCCACCACATTCAGATAGCTCTGAACCATTTTTCCCCTTTATTGTGTTTATATGCATATGCATAAAATCAGTAATATATGCATACTAAAATGGATAATTATAAGGCATGCAGATGACTTATTATTAATGAAGACAAAAAATAACGTAGTTCTAGAAACCCAGAAGCACCTGATGGTCTCCTCCTGATCAAACCCATTATCTCACTCCCAGAGCTGTGTTTCTCAGAGTGCAGTCTCTGGGATGGGGACAGGGTAGGTATTCATTCACTGTAAGACCCTTTTGGGATGTCCAGGAAGTCAAAATATTTTCATAATAATGCTAAAAAACATTTTTGCCTGTGTTACGTGTTACCAGTTGCACTGTTTTTGGAAAAGCAGTGATTCTATTCTTGCTTGAGAAGAATTTTTATGTGTATTACTGCAGTCACAGGGTATCTTTTGTATTCTAAGGTCTTCTGCAGCATGATATTGTTCAATCTGACATCCCCCTGAAAAAAAAAGTCAGGGGAGAGGTTTAGAGGAAGAACACAGCGCACTTATTTTCTTAACTGTCAGAATTTCTCCAATTCTTGATAACTTAAATTATCTCTTAAGAAAGATGCTTGATACACTTTACTGGAATTTCACTTGCATTTTATTTATATCAATTGACATCATCCTAAATCAACAATTTTCATAGGAACTATTACTTTTGTTACTTACATAGTTATTTAAACAGTGTTGCTTAATCTTTGACGTGAACACTATTTCATAATAAGGGAAAACTAAAAGAATCACTGCACTGAGAGTTCTTCCCTTTTCCAACTTGGAAATTAGGAGGTTGAGGACATTGTAAGAAATAATATATTTGCTTTGAGGTTTGTCCTGACCTAATAAATCCAATCAACAAACTATTTACTGATAAGTAGTTTCCTTTTTTTAAAGGTGAAAACACCTTTCAAACTGTTCCTTCTAACCCCTGTTCCCTGAATCATTCTGAAACCGGAGTCAGTCCTCATCCTTATGTTTCAGGTATAGGAGGTGCTGAACTCCCAAAATTATCCCCATGACCAGCGCCATGCCTAAAGCAGATGTGTCATAGAGCTTCATTCACAAAATTCCTCCCAGGTTCACACCATCTGTATAGGTGATACACTTTCTTGACAAATCTAGAAAGCATGGCTCTCAGACTCAAGCTCAGCTTCCTCATTCAGTCTTGGGAATGAGGCAGATAAGAAGGAATCTAAATCTTCTCAGCTCCCTTAGTATTCTCCCCACCCGTAGACTTTTATGGACAAGGATTCATGAAAGGATTCTTTCTCCTGCAATTTGCCTCCTCTGAGCTCAGTTCTAGGGTTTACTTCCCCAAACTGCGCTTTATTGTTGTGGTGATGGTTCTTGCTGCTTTTTTTTAAAAAAAAAAAAAGATTTATTTATTTATGCATACAAGCACTGGGGTACAGGCCAGAGGTGTGGGGGGGGGTGAGAGTATTTCCCACAGACAGAACGGGGAGCAGAACAGGCAGATCAAAGGAAGTACACTACTGAGGGGAGCAGTGGGCACAGCAGGAGAGGTCTGCCACGCCATGTGGGTCCCCTCCCTGGCCGGCTGCAGGGATCTCACTTGTGCTGTAGTGGCTGAGGTTTGCTTCATAGTGCGTTGCTTAACCCACTGCGCCACCAGGGAAGCCCTCTTGCTGCTTTTTTGCCAGGCAGTCTTTGTGTGGGTTTTGGTCCTGCTTCCTACCTGTTCTGTGGGACTAGACCCTTCAGGCCTTCCTCACTCCAGGGCCCACTTTCCCCTGGATTCAAATTTTGCTCTTTACGTTCTCACCCTTGAAAGGTTGGAAGGACTTCCTCCCACTATGTGTGTCTGATTCTAGCAACTGAGGCTATCAAGGGTTTATATAGACTTCCTGTTCCCTGGGAAGAGCAACAGCATGACCTTAGAAAGCAATGTGGCAAGAGGTAGTAATATCAATAAAGGAGTAATAGTACATTCGAGTGATTCTTCTTCTGGACCACACACTGCAGCACTGTTTATCATGGAAATGAACTGGAAACAAATGAAGAACCAGTCAGTCTGGTAGTTAAGACACTACAGGAGATTCACTCACCTGTTTCCTGAGTTAAAGATGTTCACCTGGTGGGGAGGGGAGAGGGAGGGTTGAGGGAAGATGGGAGCACGAGGGACTGAGGTGATGGTGCACTGGTGAGATGGTGATGGGGAATACATGGGGATTACAATTAATGGCAAGTATATGTAAATTTTAAAATATTTTAATAAAAAATAAATAAAGAAATAAAGAAAAAAGAAAAAAAAAAGAAAAAAAGATGTTCTCCTTGTTCATTATTGTTGCTCCAATATTTATTACACTGGTTGGCAATAAATAAATATATATTCCTTATATATTGACTGGAATATTGACATCAATATTAACATATTGTTTGGGACAATCTCTAAAACTAAACAGATTGAATATTACAAATTTAAGTGTGATTTTCAGAATTTGTAAAGAAACTCCTTCAATTTAGGAATAACAAAATGTCATAAATCTGCTCCAAAGACAATGAGCTATATGTAAAGATATTGACAAAAGGAAAAGTTGACCCAGAATATCACTTAAAATAGGGAAAAGTATGTTCTTAATTGTTTTTTCTTTTCTTTCTTGCAGCCTATGAAATCTTGGAGAGCGGTTGGTCAAATTTCATAGCAAGTACATTATTTGGAATGATAGGGTCACGTCTGATTCAGTGGTGGATGGCTACTGTTTTTGTTGATGATATCCATCATATAAATCTCAGCTCTTCGGTTCTGTACCTTATCTTTTATATTAGTAAGTGAGAGGGCCTATGCCTGAAATCAAATGACATAGAAAATTTCAAAATAAAATTATGGGACAATATGTATCAAGAAAAAGCTAGTCAAAAAAATATTCAAGTAATCTAGAAGGAATATTTTTGTTAAAATAATTCATCAAAACATATGAGATATATTCATCTTGCACAACAAAAAATATACTGATATATATATGTATATATCATATGTACATATATCAAATACTATTACAAAAGACCAAAGAATTTGAGGAAACCATTATTGCAATGAAATAATTTATCATGACTTTCCCAGAGGATTTTATAACCAATTGGGAAAAAAATAATTAGAGCTATCATAAAAAATAATAACTTACAAGCTTATTTCATAAGATAAAGAATTCTACCTCCAAAGCAGAATGCATAGTCTTTACAAAATACATGTAGATCATTTCTAGAAATGACTAGACTAGAAGAATATTTCAATAAAATTCCATTGCTCCATCGCAATGCTATTAAATGCTAATTTGAAAAAGATGGTCTTAAAAAGCTATTATTTAAAGTACCTGAAATTATATTTTTTCTTGGTTACTCTGCAATACCATCATAAATCAATATTCAAGTTACAGATTGAGTGAGACTAAATATTAGAAAAATTATTAATGTTATTAATCCATTCACCACCACTCCCTCCTCAGCGAAGTATGACCGATCCTGATAATTAGCCATATAATTTGTTTCAGAATCAGTTACAGCCTCAGAATCAAGTTCAAGTCAGTTGTTAAGTCAGCTCTATATGTGATTTGGAGTTGGCATGTGCAGTGACACTTAGCTCCCATATATGTCTTTTTATATTCCTGATTAGAATTAATCTGGGAACTCTAAATAATGCAATCAGGGGAAAAAATGATGTTCACACGTATTAGGTTACATAGAAAGTCCAAGTGAGTTACTTAGTAAACTAAAGCATCAAGGTCTTGAATAGTTTGAGATAAGATGAACACACACAGACACACACTCAAATCAGTAGCATTCTTAGGAGCTAGCAGTAAGTATTTAGAAAATAAAGTGAAAATTTGATTTTCTTTATATTGGCAAAAAGCTATAAAGTATTAAGAAAGGAGTTTTATAGTTTGGATCTAAACACAGAAAACTACAAACGATTTGCTGCAAAATATAAAATTGAGTAAATTGAGACAGGGCAAAAATTATTAGAAATTCTAAAGCAAAAATATTCATGACTTTCATATTTGAGGAAGGAAAGTAGAATATAGGATCTCAAAGCTTCCTAATTAATTAATTAAAGTCAATTATAATCTAGTAGGGTTACAGAATCAAGTTCATCAATTAAAAGACAGGGAAAGATTAGTCAGTACAGGTATACCCATCATGTAATACTTTAAATGTGTACACCCAAATACCTATAAAAATATATCCCAGAAAATATAATTTCTTTAGTCAGTAAACACAGCCTAAAGATTAAGGGTAATTAAGTATCTCAAATATATTAGAAAAAAACTTTAAAGGCAGAATTTCATGAACAGAGGATACAGAGTAAATATAATCCCAACATGAAAGGACTTTCACTCTGACCTAGCTTAATATTTATATTATCACAAATATTTTCTAAATTTACCATTGCCACACTTGGTACTCTCAGTAGTCCAATATGTGATGTCCTTCGAATGCCTTTTGAAGGCAGTTTCCTCTTCTTTAACTACTCAAAATGACTGAAATGTTTGTTTCTAGTTTAAAAACCATTTATAGCTAGGACTAAAATGAAAAATACAAATCTTGTATATTCCCATTGCTAGAAGGGAAGACCCAACAGTTTGGTAATAATTCTATTATTGTCTAACATATGTGATATGTTTACCTCTGATAAAATGTTTGCCACTGTTGATGTCAAATTTGCACTTTATTTCTTTTTAAAAATAGGTGAACTAGTTGGAATGTCTGGAATATATATCCTGGCAATCATGGGACTCTTTTTAAATTCTACAAGTCTTAAACCAGGAGTTGAAACAATTCTTCTTGAGTAAGTGACTGACATATTTTCACTTTTTCATATTCAATACATTAGAAGCAATAATACTTCTTATTACTTATGAAGAAGTAACAATCACTGTATCTGTATGATCTAAGTAAGATACTCCCTGAAAACTATTGCCTGTGCCTTCTAATCCTCATATTTTCATTAAATTTGATAACCTCACCTTGAGTTCATGTTGACTCTCAAATCTCAAGCAAGTAGGACACTTATCACACATACAAAATTTAACAGAATGACCAAAAAAATCACTAATCAAGATAAATATTTTAATGTGAAATTTTCTTTAAAAATTAAAATAAGTGCAAATATCCATAGTGAAAAATATTTTTAAATGTAAATAAAGATGAGATAAGATAAATGATGAGCTAAATATCAATCATAGTTCTTTTTGACATAGGCTCCAATTTATTTCAACATGCACTGCTACTAAAATGGAAGACAAATATTTTACAAACAATGAAAAGGTGGCATGCAAAACAAATTAAACAATGAATTTAGGGCATTTGATGAAATTTGGCAGTGCTACTAAAGAAAGGATAGTCAAATTGAATGTAAGCAAGAAATATTTCACTAGAAATGTACAAATTGTCCTTGCTCGAGGGCACCCAGATGAAGGGCTAGAGGAACATATGTCAGTCTACAAGGCTGCTTTCTGTAATGCTCTTATTTACAAGGCGGGAATTTGACCTAAATCACACAGTGACAACATATGTGTTAACACAGACCCTAGTATTATCAGTGGATTTTGGAGATTGAGAGAATGTTATAAAAGATAGAATAAGTTTGTAAGTAGGAAGCTTAGAAGTGTGGGATCTTATTTTGGAGCATCTAACTAAAATATCATGACAGTTACAGTGGCAGTCAATTGTACTATCAGCTAAACAGAATTGATTGGATCAAAGTCATAGGAAGAATTAAGAATGTTGTGAAATTGTGTAAGTCTCTCCAAAGGAAGTGATTCTGAAAGCTCCCTTCACTTCTTTTTCATACCAACTGAAAGCTGGATCTCCTCTGAAAACATCACTTTCCTTGTATTCCTTAAAAGTCATGATTTCTTTCTCATCTGCCTCCCTGGGTAAACTTTGAGTTAAGGTAGATGACCTCCCTGTACCTAGTCATGTCATTGAATTATACCATCTGCACTGTCTTGACCCTAAGAATCTCTAAACTCACTTAGTCAACACCCTTCAATTTATAAAAATTTTGGCTCCTCTCTCACCCTGACTCTCCCCATTATTACCCTATCACCATTCTTAGTGATGTCAATTAACAGTGGATTCTTCTGTTCCCTCTGTTACAGGGCAGGGAGAGGGGTACCTTAAAACCCCCAAACTTGTCCTTTTTGAATGGGTTCTGCCATTTGCCACATTAAGACAAACATATAAGGTCTTTAATGGAAAGGAACTTTAATATACTTAGGGTACAATACAGAAAGGATAAAGAACATAGTTACTAAGTTAAGCATCTAAAGTTACCCATCTCTGAGGGTAAAAGTTTAGCTAAATAGGATTGGCCCAAAGCAAGACCCAAAAGCCTGCCACAGGACCTTTTAGTAGAGACTTATAGAAAAGAGTTAGAAAGAGTTAGACAAACCCTGGAGGAAAAGAGCAAAATTAAAATTAAGATGAAAGCTGCCATTGTTAACCTCCCCACAGGTCTCTCACCCGTATTTGTTTTAATTAGTTTAAGACCAAAAAGCAAGCTCAGTTTCTTCACATGTCCCTCTGCTCTACATGCCTTCTCCACATCTCCTTGCTGCTCTCCATCCTTTTTTCTTCCTCCCTTCCTTCTGTCCTCTTATCTCCTTTCTCCAGCATCTTCTAATCCCTTCTCAGCTCCACCCACTTAGGGCAGAACCAGGATTCTGGAACTTCCCCCTTTCCTGGGGACCACCCTGTTACATCTTCCCTTTCAGTTCCTGGACTTTCTTTCCTCCTAAGAACAGAACTACCACTATGCTTCAGCAGCACCTGTTTACATGGTCATAGAAAAAAAATCACTTCATAATCTTAATTCTTTAAGAAGCTTACTATCTAAAATATGATACATACCAGCTGCTGCACTCCAAAACAGAAGAAATATAAGATAATAGTAGTAAACACACTATGTCCTTCAACAATCTACAGCAGGTTCACACTGCTCCCTGAAGAGGATGCACCATCCACCCTGTTTAGCACTCTAATTCTAACATATCTGCAAGCACACTGAAAAGATAATGCATCAATTGTATGATTTTTTTCACTGATCCTCATCTGCCTCACTTCATTCTTATCCAGATCATATCTGTTGTTTAAAGCCTTCTAGTAAATTCTCATTTTATTTGGCTACAAGTCAAAGTTTTTTAATGACAAATACAATTCTGTTATATGCCTTCCATGTTATATCGGTGATTCATTTCTACCTCTCCTACCTCTTCCACCCTGCTCTTGCCACGCTGATGATTTTACTAGATTTTGGAACCAGACATGCCTCAAACATGTCACCTATTTGGGCTTTGTGCCCTTGTGTTTCTATTTTTGAAATGTATTGCTCAAAATACTGGTTCTCTTCCTCCATATACTAGCAGAAGTGGCTAGTCCTTCTGGAGAAGGAGTAAAAGGATCTTGAAAGGATTTCAGGAACAGTTTGGTAGTAGATGGGTAAAAACAAGCTACATTGCTTTCATAAGATGTTAATTACATGCCTTTTAAATCTTTTCAATTTATTTTGCTATACATATAATATGTTGGCATTAAACACATGAAATATATAGAATAACAAGAAATAAGTTTTAAGTAGCTTGCTATGTTTCAAATACCCAAAACTGATCAATATTGGTATTCGAATGCCCTTTCTCAAACTGCTTTGCCTGAAGCTCGTGAGACCATGAGCTTGAGATTGATGCAGAGTTTTCCTGGGTTCTGGAGCATCTGAAAAAGGCACATGCTCAAATTTTCCAAATGAAGATTCAATAAAGGGCATTAATACGAATAAAAGACTAATTCACATATTTTAAGTACTAGTTAGATTTTAGGTCAATGTTTAATTCTATCACTATGTAAATCAAACTAGCAGCTCAGGATGCTTTTTTTTAAATAAATGGTTTTAGCCCTTTGCAACAAAACAAGGACAACATAGTCAGCATTTTCACTATGTCAACCCTGATGCCAATTGTGTTCTGTCAAGTAGTATAGCCACAACCTTTCCTTCAAAGTCACCTCAAAAAGAAAGAAACTGATTTATTTGCAATATAAACTGTTTAAATTTCTTTAGAATTATTTACTTACTTTATTGCTTTCTTCCCAGTTAAATTATAAGCTCCCTCAGAATTGGTAAATGTATCTTTATTTTCTTGATATAATCCTTAGTACAATGCAAACACAAATTGCAATATGTTAGATTAACTAGCTATAATTAACTATATTTTTTCTGAAAATGCAGATTCTGGAATTGTCTATCATTTGTTGCTTTTCTTATGGTATTCACTTTCATTGGACTTCTAATTCCTGCACGTACATACCTATATATATCATTTTCTGATATATATTATTCATTGAACATTTATTTCACACTTACTATTTTAAGGTAAGTGATTTTTGAACTTCTGGATTTGTAGGAAATTAAGTAAACCTGACTATATTATTGTATATAATAAAAATGTTTACTATGTTTGAATGAAAAGTTGACTCTTAACAGTTTCTAAGAAATTATCAGCAAATTAGTGCTTTGTAATTTTTTTTATTTAAGGTATTTCAAAGCAATGCAAGCAAATACATTATATTTTTTTGAAGTTATGAAAAAAAGTGTTTCTCATAATGTCACTAACAAAAAAAAACCAAAACACTGTTAATATCTATATACACTTGTCCAGTGTTTTTTATCTATGAAATTTCATGAAGTTAAACCTATCATTTATCTTATTTTGCTTAATACTGTATAACAAATAGTTTCCTATTCATTATAGTTGGAATTAAATTTTTTTAATCATAAGGAAATCTTTGTGAACTTCTTTTTTTTAAATAATTTTTATAATCCCTGTTTATCCAATGTTAAATAATCTACCCAAGTAATTGAAAATGAGATAACACAAAGGATAAACACCATAACCAAAATTTCACAGTTCTTTAATTCCCCCTCATTCAAATTACTAACATTCTACTTCCTCTAAGAAAATTAGCTGGGAGTTGACATCAAATCAGTTGGTGCCAAATAAATGTAAATTACTTGGTATAGTTAGTATAAGATGTGGAAATGAAGTGTGAGCAATAAAAATAAACAATATTGGACAGGCTCAGCAAGACCATAACCTATAGAAAAAAAAAGACATTTTTCTCTTCTTATTCATTCAGTTTGCTTTTATTTCTTCTTGGGATTCAGAATAGAACTTAAAAACATCTCTAGTCCCCCCACCCCCTTTCTTTGCACCAGGCACCACTGAACAATGGCTTGGATTACCCTAACAAAGAATAACGTGCTTCTCCCAGCATGTCTTTCTGTGGGTCATCCTCTGCCCTCCTTTGGTGCCATGCCAAAGTGTGTGTGAAAGATGGCTCATCTGGGAATTCTATAGGGAATCAATAGGCATAAAGTAGAATGAAATGGAAAGGAATTTCTATGACAGGAATAATTTCTTTTTAATTTTTTTGTCTTTTAGACTTCTGGTTTTTTTACTAATGAGTCCTCTTTTGTCTCGACTTGGTCATGGCTTCAGCTGGCGCTGGGCATTCATCATGGTCTGGAGTGAAATGAAAGGGACACCCAGTATAAACATGGCCCTTATGTTTGCCTACTCTGACAGTTCTTTCGGATCCGACAGGGAAAAATCTCAAGTAAAGGATACTATATTTTTTGAAATATTTTGTAAAAGCTGTTGCCATACTAAGAGATAAGTTTTGGTAATGAGGTAGTTCAACCTTACTTGGGCTGTGGAAAAGACTTAGCTATGATGACAAGATGGGGAGGAAGGGAAAATTCACAACTTTCCTCTTCCCTGTTCTAGCTTAAGGATCCTTAAATTTCTTCACCACATTCCTAACAATAGGTCTATAATAAATATTAAAGGAATTAAAGTTTATAAATCATTTAAAAAATATCTGCTACAGAGTATGAAATCAACAAATGTTTTTAGTTTTATTTAGCCCTAGAATAGCTATGACATTTGGGTAAGAGAAACAATTAGAAGATTTATACTACTTAATATCAGGACTTATCACAAAGATATGGTATTTAATTTGATTAGATTGACATAAAAATACATAAAATAATGTAGATGGGATTCATATACAGTCAATTGTCTTTTTAACAAATATACCAAAGCAGTTCAATGTTTGATTAGAGAAAGGATAGTCTATTTGACAAATGGTGCTGAAGAACTGGGTATTCATCTAGAAGAAATAAAATAAAAGCTATTTTAATCTTAAGTTACATGTAAAACTGATTTAGAATGGACCATAGACTTAAATATAAAACTTAAAGTTCTAAAACTTTGGGGAAAAAAAAGCATAAGACAATACCTTTATGATCTTGGAGTAAACAAAAGTTCTTAAACATAAAAAATAATAATTGAACTTCATCAATTTAAAAATGTTTTTTCATCAAAAGTTAATTTTACATAGTGGGTAGGTAGACACAAGCTGAGAAAACATATCCATGTATATGTGTGTGTGTATATAGATCTTTTACATACACATATACATAGATAATGCACTTTTATCCTAAATAAATTTCCAAATTCCTACAATTTTATAATAAAAACAACCCAATTTTATAAATAAGCAAAACCATTAAGTACATGCTTCAAAAACAAAGAGACAGTATCACTAATTACATTAAAATTACTCAACATCATTACTCCAGGGAAATTCAAATTATAACTACAAAGAGAAACATAGTATTCCATTTACATGAAGGTTTTAGAATTGGCAAATCTTATCTATAGATACAGAATTCAGAATAGCAGTTGTCTCTGTTGTAGGACTGATTGGAAAGGGCACCAGAAATTTTTTTAAAGCCATATGAAAATATTCTACAAATTAATAAGATTGAGGGTTTTATAGATATATATACACAATCAAAACTTATCAAATAGTACATGAGTACATTTCAATTAATATAGATTTTACTTTGATTTTTCTAAATACCAATGCTTGAACTACCCCTTGAAGAATTAAATCAGAATATTCAGTGAAGCATCCCAGGCACTAATACTTTAGCATTTACCAAGCATTTGTATTGTGCAAGCTGCAAAGCCTCTGGTATGGTTTTATGCTCTGTCCCTATCTAACCTCTAAGTGTAATCGTAGAACAGAGAACTGGCTAGGGCAGAAGCATAACTTCTGAAAGTGAAAATTTCATAACTCAGCAGAAGTGAATAGTGTGAATGAGAAAAACCAGAATTGCTCGACTCATCTATGGACAACAACTTGGGGTAGAGGTGAAAAAGAAACCAAGTGATGCCAAAGACACTAACTACTCCTCCTTGATGACAGTGATGGATGTTCAAGAGGCAAAATATGAGGTAGAACAAGCATAATAAGGCATCAGAGTTGTTCTCTTTTCCTAGGTGCTAATTATTTGATAAAAATATATTGTTGATATTGAGCAAAGAACTATTTGCTATGTACAGGCAGGTATGCATAGTGAAAAAGGATTGACAAACAAATTACAGGCATATTTCCCATGGCCCACAAGATGCAGCAGTGGAATTTAAGGATAGCTGTTTTTTCCGATGTCTGTATGTTTGCTTGTGAAAACATGTATCCTGGGTTTGGTGTGCCTAAAAAAGCATAGATGAAATAGATGCAGGAAGATAAAGAGAATACTCAATAGTACTTTCATCACGCCTGACATCAAAATTCCATCCTTTCGGGGCCTCCCTGGTGGCGCAGTGGGTTAAGCAACGCACTATGAAGCAGACCACAGCCACTGCAGCACGAGTTCGATCCCTGCTGCCGGCCAGGGGGGGACCCACATGATGCGGCAGACCTCTCCTGCCTCACCCACTGCTTCCCTCTGCAGTGTGATTCAGTCAGTCTGCCTGTTTGGCTTCCCACTGTTTGGATTCACTCTGGTGAATCCTCTCACCACCCTGGACTCTGGCCTGTACCCCAGCTCTTGTATGTATAAATAAATCTTAAAAAAAAAATTCCACCCTTTCCATGAGCATCTATTGACATAGTACAACCCAGCTTAATTTGCATTCATAAGTGGGTAGTACAGCATATGCCATTGTCATGAATACTTACATTGATCTTTTTCTTTAATTCTAGATATTATTTCATGGCGTGTCAGTATGCTTAATTAACCTGATTATCAATAGATTAATTTTGCCAATGGCAGTTGATAAACTAGGTAAGCCCTTCTAATTAATATTCTTAATAAAGAAGAAAGCATTCTAAATTTGCTGGGGAATTGCTAACAATGAAGAAATCACATAAGAACAAATCAATGATATTTAATGTCAATATAAAGACATATGAATAGTTTAAGTCTAAATATTTTAAGAGATTACTTATTTATATTAATAAACATAAGTTTAATGAAATGTAAATAAAACAATACATTAAGTTTATTCAATTATCAGACAAACTTTTATGGAGAGCCTCTTAAAATGCCAGGCACTTTTCTAATACTGATGCATTATGAAAATAGACAAAACTTCTGAGCTGATGGCATTTACTTTGGAAAGAAGAGGAATAGTAAACAAATCAAATAAGGTACTATCAGTCATGCGTACATGACAATAAACAAATCATGTATAAATAAGACAAAATATAATAAGTGTTCCATTCCTGAGGAATCTAGACTCTGAGAAGCTAGAAACCTCCCAGGAAAGAAGGTTTGTGAACAGTGCAGATGATGGAAAAAGGAAAGACAGAGAGGTAAGGAGGAGTTAGATCATGAAGTCTTGGGTTCTAGTATTTTATTCTAGAGGCAAAAGAAGTTCCTTGTTTGGTTTTAAACAAGGAAGTATAGCTATACAATTAAGTTCTTTTAAAAAAACCACTCTAGTTCTGTGGATAACTAAAAGGGGTATAAGGAGAGCAGAAGTGGAAATAGCAATTTAGGAGGCAATTGCATTATTTGCTATGCCTATTTTAGAGTCCTTCAAACTCTGTTTTAACCCCCCTACATTTCAACAATTGAGAAATTGAGATTGAGACAGTTCAAAGATCTATCCCAAGGTCACAAAACTAGGTAAAGGCAGTTATAAAGAACTAAAAGCAAAATACCCTGATGCTTTGAATTCATTCATTCCTAACAACTCCAGCACCCTTTCTGTTACAGAGCTTCACACCAGTGGCATTTTTTTTTTATTGATCTGAAATTTCATCTCTGGACAATATCACACTGCCCAGTTTCCCTTCTCTTTTAATATTTGCAATAAAAATCTTTGGTTTTTTCTCCCAGGCCTTAACATTATAAAATGGGATTAAAGAGATGACGTTTTACAAAGAGCATCATAGATTCTACTTATTGGATAAATAAACCTAAATTTCTTACTGTGGAGCATGTTTATGTGCACAGAGAGCAGTGAACATTTTCTTATGGAACATTGTTGCTTTCCAAAGAAAGTCCTGTGGCTCTGTGGATGAGTCCTTCAAACTCTGAGGAAGTATATACATATGTTCTACATACAGATTAGACATGTAACTATATGTCTATATAAACAGATTTATTCTAACATTCTATTCTTCTAATAGCATTCATGTTATTAAAGCTAGGAAGTCCCAAGATCTACAAGTCCAAAGACCAGGAAAGCCAATGATAAAAGTTCCAATCCAAATGTGATGGTAGCAGAAGACGAAATTTCTAGCTAGAGAATCATCAGGAAGAGAAGTTAACTTTCTTTCCTCATTCTTTTCTTTCTTCTATTCTGGCCTCCACTTGATTAGATGAAGACAGACCAAATTGGGAAGGGCAATCTGCTTTAGTTTACCAATTTAAGTTTTCTTCTCATCCATAAACACCTCTACAGGCATAGCCAGAACAATGTGTAGCCAAATTTCTGA
Source organism: Galemys pyrenaicus (assembly GCA_019455555.1). Lineage (NCBI taxonomy): Eukaryota > Metazoa > Chordata > Mammalia > Eulipotyphla > Talpidae > Galemys > Galemys pyrenaicus. Next base: position 8,867,311 of record JAGFMF010011942.1, on the reverse strand, counting down.
GCACTCTTTGACGAAGTTAACTTGACACATACAATTAATCATTCCTCTGCTCCTCATCTGTGAGAAAACCTCACCTCAAGACACTTGATGCAGGCAAATTTATTGAGATGTGCTTTTCCAGCTCAAGTATGCAATACGTACTCACACCCAGGTTTTGTTTTTTTTTTTTTTTTAGTATTATGTTTTCTTTTCTTTTTTTTTGTTTTTTTATTTATATATATTTGACATCAATTATAATCCCCATGCATCTGCCCTCAACCCTCTCCCTCCGCCCTCCCCACCAAGTGTCCCCAATTTGTCCTTTCCTTTTTGTTTTTGTTGTGTTTTTATTATAATTATTGTTATTGTTATTACTCTTTTCCTCGATCCTTATTTGGTTCCCTTATATTCCTCCTAGGGGGAAAACCATCCTGTATTTTTCTTTTGCCTTCTGACTTATTTCGCTGAGCACAATCCCTTCCAGCTCCATCTATGTTCCTATGAATGACTCTAGTTTATCTTTTTGATTGCTGAATAATATTCCATCGTGTATATGTACCACATCTTCCTGATCCAGTCATCTGTTTTTGATGCCCCAGGTTTTGTGAGGAGTATGAAAGTAGAAAAATTTGAAATTATTAGCATCCCCATTATTAAATAATTTGTATTAAGATTAAAAATTAATGATAAGAGGAAGTTTCTAATATATATCAAAATTATTCCTACCTTATAAGTTGTGCTGTTTGTATTAAAGGTCTTCATGATGATACATCAACAAAATATAAATCACTTAATCATACATTTCAACACTTTCAAGAGCTAACCAAATCGACAGCCTCTGCACTCAAGTTTGACAAAGATCTTGCTAATGCAGATTGGAACACTGTTGAGCAAGCAATTATACTTCAAAACCCATATGCAGTAAGTGATATCTGTTGCTTAAATTAATCCTCCAAAGAAGATGTGATTGTCCTCAAATAAGTACAAATGTTATAAATAAAAATTCACCATTTAAGACATGTAGTTGATAGAAAAGCTGTATTGGTCACTCATTTTACCATAACAGCAAGGAGAGGATCTTAAGGAATTTTGTGATCACTGTGGGACAAAGCAGAAGTGACAACTCCTTTGAATATATAGAAAACATATTTTCTAAATTCAAAAGCATTGTGTCTGGGAACACCTCTAAAAGAGAGCAGAAAAAGAGGCGAGTGAGTCTTAGAAAATGACTCCTATTTGACCACACTGAGAGATGCCTTATTCTTTTTCAACACTTGTTTAGGCTATTGTACATGCAATTTGTTAGACTCTAGCTTTAAGTTAATATTACTTGTTAATAAAATATAGAATTTCAAGACAATGTTGTAAGTATAAATGTGGGTAAGATATCACCTGCTTCTAAGTTTCTGAATGAAACTTTTTAATCATTTAAGGTTATTTGTTTAACTTACCAAGGAGTCATGGTTGCCAAAAGAAGAAATAATGAAAACTGTTCTGGTATCTTCTAAATGCCACTGCTGCTGTGTCATCTCTTATGTTATATTCAGTTTCCACTGCAGTGATTTTCTGTGTCACACAATGTAAGGGCCAACTTCTAGGAGTATGGATGCAAGACAGTTTGTCTCCATGAAATAGGATTTGCTAAAATGCATTTCATATCTCCTGAACATTGATTAAGGTTCCATGTGGGGTAACAGGGACAAGCCTTCTGCCTATAGTAACATGGTCAGGATTTCTGGATGGGATAAGGACTAAGGGTTTTCTTTCTAGTAGCAGCTGCTAGCTATAGTTTCCAACCTCCAATATATGACTATGGCTTTTTGCTAGTATGGTTGCATCAGAATCATGGAAAGTTTATTAAAATAGGGGTTGATTTACATCTGAAGAGGTAAGATCTTATATATCTGAATGGTATACAATATTGTAAACCAATCTTACCTTAATTTAAAAAATGATTTTAAAATTATATAAAAACAACATATGCCTAGAAACTGAAATAGATATATAAATTTTCAGCCCTACCCAAGAGATTCTGATGCAGATAGTCTGGGCAGGATACAGGAATCAGTATTTTTAATCATTATCCCGCTGATTCTAATGCAGAGTCAGTGTTGAGGCACTTAGGTACTTGACCTGTTTTGGAAGGCAAATGATCAATTCTCTTCATGATTCTCCTCTTTAGGATGAAGACATAGGGAACTTAAAGTATTGCATACAGACATTGATCTCAGACTTAGAAAATCTGGACTTACAATAAGTAGCTTTGAGTCTTGAAGAAATCTTTTATCTCCAATTTTTCTCATCTGTGAAGTTGGGTTACCCATATTCCCAGTTCTTAATGGCATGCTCACCGTCTGTTCTACCTTAAGTGATTAAAGAGTGTCAAACTATTTTTTTAACAGAATAAATCAACATTTTATTCTTTGAAGAAAAAAAATCAACAAATCCTTTGCTAATCTGATCAAGGAAAAGATTCAGTAATTAAAATCATAAGTAGAAGAGGGGCCATTATTCTGAACTTTATTAAATGAAAATGGTTGTAAAATATTGCCACAGCATTTACAACAATTACATGCCAATATGGTATATAACCTACATGAACTAAAAAAATTTTAGAAATTTACTGGAGCTACTCAAGAATAAATAGAAAATACACCTGAGTAGATCACTAATAAGTAAAGAATTTGAAACTGTGTTGACAAAAGAATTCCGTAGTACACAGCCAAAGAGAAGATGACTTCATAAATTCTATCAAATATTTAAATGATACTAAAATTTCTCAAGCTCTGCAAAAAAAAAAAAAGTGTCAAACTTTAGCTACAGTGGAATTATCAAATGGTTTGGTAAAACCACAGGTTGCTACCCTGCCCCCGTTTCCGACTCAGTATGCCATGACAGGTCTGAGAACGTGCACTTTTAACAAGTACCACAATGCTGACGCTGTGACAGGAGTCCCACTTTCAAGTGCACTGGTTTGAAGTGTGATCATAAATCTCACAGCTTTTATAAACTGTCAATGATGCCATGTAAAGATAAAAATACAATGTATCTCTTCTCCCAAACTGCCAATTATTTTATGTTTAAAAAACTGTGCCAAATGATGAGGCTCATCTGAACGTTTTTTTGTATATAACAGCTTTTTTCCTATCATTATTTCACAGCAAACTGTTAATTGTGTCAGGTTAATGCTAAACCGTGTGTTAACATTCATGTACTATTTTTTGTTTCTGACTTGTGTTTCACTTAGTCGAGCCAAAAAGCAATAACAGGACATCCAAAGGTGAAATGTCCCGACTGTAACAAGGAGGTAGAGCATACCCTTAACACGGAGGCCACGGAGCTGACCAACAGGCGTCTCTTGAGAGCACAAATAGTTAGTACCATGGCTTTGTCTTTTAAGATTATTTTTACGTCTAAAATTATATTGGAAACACCCCCCCCCCTTGCTAAAGACATCTTTTATGTTCACCTGGGGCAGCTTAATAGATTGTTCACAAAGGCAAAGCAACATCTGACATTGCCTTAGGAGCCCATTAAACCAAAAAGCAAAAAAAAAAAAAAAAAAATTCTCTCAAGTTTACTTAAGTAAAACTTGTTTTATTATGAGGAATTAGGAATTTCAGCAATCCCAACAGCAGGAATTACAACTGAACTTGATCTTCAGATGGAACAGCCCATCTCTAGTTCCAAAACAGTTTTTCAATAATTGTTACTGCCAAGTTTGCTAACAATTTCACGTTGATAGTATGTTTTCATATCAAATCTTGAGCCTTAGCTTTCTCATCTATAAGCCACCGATTAGATACTTTCCTCAGAAATTTATGAGAATTAAACATATAGAACAGTTAATTCAATTGTACAGAGAGCTCGATAAACAGCAGTTATATTTGGAGACCAACCATTCTCTAAACACTTCTTACACTTTGGTATGAATGACCATTTCAAGCTTATCTTCTCTAGTATCTTAACTGCTTTGCCATTTGTGTTATGAAGGTTGGATGAGTTTCAGTTTTCTTATTTGCCTCAAACTACAGTGTTTATCTTTGAAAATATCAGCTCTTTTATTATTTTTGAATGTATTTTAGTCTCACATTATTTTATAAGTATTTTAATGGAGTTTAAAAAGGAGAATGCTAATCTATTGAATTCCTATAATTATGGACAGTCTTTGATCCTTCATTCTCGAAGTTAACTCTATCTCTCCTTGGTACCCCCTGAAAACACAGCCATGTTTTAATCTTCCTGAAGGATTATGCAGACAGAATGTCTTCTCTTTAGTTTATCATACCTTTCAGTTTAGGAAGTTGGTCTTCATAGTGGTTCTCAGAAGAGTTCAGCACACTAAGGCAGAGACCATGTCAGTTTCCCAGCATCAATAAAGCTTTGTTCTCAAAATATTTGGGAAATTAAATAATAATGTAACTCAGAGTCTTTTAGGGTTTCTCATAACCCTCTAATATCTTAACATGCATTATAAACTTTTGTGATGGGGCTATTTCAATTTTTTAAATGGGCATATATTTAAATTTTTTAATGGGCATAAATTTGCAGTAAGTCTTCCACTTATTTGGCCACATAAATCCATTAATTTCTGGTAACCTAATTAACACCTAGCAGAATCCTAGTTTTCTGCAGAATCAGTTTGATGCTATCTAAAGCTCTACCTACTCACTGATCTCCAGGCCTGAAGTACATAGATGAACTCTTTCTGTAAAGTTACTAGGTTATTTGGGGATTTTGGTGTCTTTCCCACAGATTATTTCCCCAAAAAGACTTGATTTACCATTTCTTTTAGGCAAGTTACCAGAGACAATATAAGAATGAGACTCTGTCTCAGAAAGCTGTCCAGATACTCGTAGGTGCAGCGAGAAGCTTTGGTGAAAGGACAGGAAAGTAAGTATATTATCAAGAGAACACTTCCATCCTAAGACGCCGCATTTAGGAAATTGTGCAAGTGTTTTCTTGCTGTGAGCCGGTAAACTGGTATCACCTAGTTCTATGTGCACCAGTCACTGCCTGCTCTACACTCCACAACTGGGCCAAGTCACATACTTGCTATTTCTCAAACTTCCTCTGTTTACTTACACCTCTGTGCATTTGAATAAGTTGTTCCTTTTGACTGAAACACTCCCCTTTCTCTTTTTTGAACTCCAAAGTTAAGCTGTGATAAACTGCTCTTTCTTTTAGACTATTTACATGCCACACTAATGTCAGAGACTTTCTCAGTTTTCCCCCTCCCACCTTACCCCAGTAGCATCTTCCCAAGGCACATCTCTCTTAATCCTCAGAAGACACGTGTGATGCTTTTTGTTTAGTGTGAGTCTCCATGGCAGGCATTGTGCTCCTCAAAGTCAATGTATTAGGAACTACCCTTAGAATGCCCCTGTGGAGTGGTGCAGTTGTGACAACATCCACCTAAAGCTCAGACCACACTTCTGCTATGAGAGCCACTAAAATTCCCCAATCAAGTGGTCTTATGCACATTTCTTGGGCCTATTCCCATGGTCCATCCTCTCACAAGCAAACTAGGACTTTGGTATGCACAACCCAAAACCTAAGAGGCATGCCAGTCTGGTGTTCACTCACATGCACCGGGACCATCACTAAGTACCTATGTAATCGATTAGGAAATACTTTACTTTTTTAATTTATATAATATATAATAGCATATATATTCCATCAACTAGGGAATACTTTGAATAGAGAACTTAGATTTATTAAGTGATATGCCAGGGACAGATTTAAATATTTTTCATAAATTACCAATGTAATGTCACAAGGATTCTGTAGAATAAGCGCTATTATCATTTTCATTCTACATGAAGGAAAGTGAGGCATAAAGAGAAAAATAATTTACCCAAGGTCATTTTTGCCCAAGATAAAAACAATTCACCCAAATTTAACTGATAAATTATAGAGATCAGTTTTCAAATTAAACTGCCTTACTGTAGTTAAGCCACAATTTGGAACCTCACAATGTAGCTTTGAAATTTTATATCTATTTGTAGCTACAATTCATTACTTGGCTCTATGTCAATGAAAATATCTTATATCCAGTTGTCACTGAATAAAATATTCTTCCTGCTTTCTGACAATACTGCATTAAACTTTTCCCCAAGATTTTAAAGTACTCTTCTTTTTCTCTTCAGATATTTGAGTCCTGAAACAATAAAGAATTATTCTGAGGGCAACAAATTTCTTAACTTTACGAGAAAATTATTACTAAATTGGGTATATAATACTAAAAAGGAAAAAGGGGTCCCATCAAGGTAGGTGCTTTCGAAAGAACCTTACTAGAAATGTTATGTTCATTTGTTAATTTCCTATTTATGTCTTCTAAAATTTATATCCTAAATACTTTGTAAGATATTTTGAGCTATTATAAAATTAAATTACTTACATATATATAAATTACTTAAAATAAAACAGAAACAATATAACCTGTTTTATTTTTGAAATAAATTTCACATAGCATGAATAGCCATTAATGATTTTTAAGTGTACTGTTCAGCGGTTTTTCATTCTGTCACAATATTAGACAACCATTATCTCTACTAGATTTCACAGTTTCATTGCTCCAAAGGCAAGCCTAGTACCATTAAGCAGTTATTCTCCATTCCCCCTTCTCCCCAGCTCCTGAGTTGCATTAATCTGCTTTCAGTATATGATTTTACCTATTTGAATATTTCATATAAGTGAAACCGTACAATATGTAACCTTTTCTTTCTGACTTTTTTCAGTTACCATACTATTTTCATAGACATTGTAGAATGTATCAGTAGCATAATGTTTGTCTATGTTTTAGCATGTACCAAGTCTATTCCTTTTTATGACTAAATAATATTCAAGTTTATGGTTATACCATACAGACAACTATTAAATGAGAAACAGAGCAAGAGAAGAGAAACAATAGAAAGCTGTTACAAAATAGCCAGAAAACAACAAAGGGCAATAGCAAATCCATAACTATTAATAATTATACTAAATGTGAGTAGATTAAATTCTCCAATAAAAACACATAAAGTGGCTGAATAGATAATATATAACCTAACTAATAATCATAGAAGAGACTCACTTCAGTGTAAAGATAAGACTGAAAGTGAAGGGATGGAAAAAGATATTCATTGCAAATGGAAACTGTAAAGCTGGAACAATTGCATTTTTATCAAACAAAATATACTTTAAGACAAAGAATATAATAAAAGGCAAAAAAAAATTATATAATGATAAAGAGATCATTCCAGAAAGAAGATATAACATTTGTAATTATTTATGCATCCAACTTAGAAGAACCTAAATATATAAGCATTAAGAGACCTAAAGGGAGATATAGACAATACCATAATATCGGTAGAGCATCTCAATATACTACTCAGTAATGGATTGATTGTTTAGGCAGAAAATCAGTAAGGATACATTGGATTTAAACTATAGTAGAATGGAATGGATTTAATACATTTACAGAACAGTCTAAGACCAATTGAATATACATTCTTCTCAAGAATTTATGGAACATTCTCTAGACTTGATCATTTATTAGACCTCAAAACAAGTTTTAATTAAGTTCAGAATTTTGAAGTCATATCAAGCATGTTCTCTAACCACATAGTATGAAGGTAAAAAATATTACAGAAGAAAACTAAAATTCACAAATAGATGGTTGTTAAGCAATATGCCACTGAACAATTAATAAGTTAAAGAATAAATCAAAATGGAAATAAAAAATCCCTCCACCCAAAAAAAATGGAAATATAACAACTTATGAAATTCAGCTACGTTAAATAATCTAATTAACCTCAAAAACCTACAATATCCCTTATAAACACAGGTACAGAAACCATCAACAAAATGTGAGCAAACCAAATTTATAAAGGATGGTACTCCATGGTCATGTGGGTCAGGGATGCAATAATGATTCATTATTCACAAAATGAAGGATAAAAATCATATAGTCATCTCAATAGATGTTACAAAGTCACTTGCTGGTCTTGTAAAATGGATATAGGCATATTCTTGCCTCTTTTATTTTTAGGAAGTGTCTGAGAAAGATCAGTATTAACTGGAGTGACCACTGAAGTCATCTGGTCCTGGACTTCTGTTTATTGGAGGTTTTGATTGCTAACTCAATTTCATTATTAGTAATTGGCCGATTGAGATTTTCCATTTTTTGATGATTCAGAGTTGGTAGATTGTATGTTCCAAAATGTGATTTGATCTGGTTGGAACCATTTGAACTGGTTGATATTTTTTCAGTCTGCTTTGATCTGGTTGGAACCAGCTTGAGTTGGTTTGAGCAAGTTTAAAATAGTTTGTTCTGGTTTGAGATAGTTTGGGTTAAGCTTGGTGGAACTGGAATGATCTGGTTGAAACCAGTTTGAGTTATACTTATATATGTCTATCACTAACACAATAATATGCAATGAAAAGAGAAAGGAAAAAGTTGGAAAAAAAAAAGAAAAGCAATGTTGAGAAATGACTGGATCAGAGGAATGGTGTTGCAGTGATAATTTGTAACAAGGCTAACACTCCCTCATTCCTCCCTCACACAGGCAGTGCCTGAGGTCCTGAATGGTTCTGGAAATGTGATAACAGGATCATATATTTCTGTACTCATAATTTCATCTTTTATTAAGTAAGACCCCAAATTTTAAAAGGCTCAGAACCTACATAATCTAGAAACCTTGGCGAATGGGGAGTGTTCCAGTACTTACCCAGTCTTCAATTGGTAGTTTAATTATTTTATTTGGGTTTTAACAATAATAATAATTTATACTACTTGAATATTTTAAAAATTAAAAACATCCTTTCATACACAACTGTACTGTCTAGCATAGTTGGTATAGAATTGAAACTACTCTTCGAGGCATTTTTATTAATTAAATAATTCCACCACTCATCTTGGGATTCACTCCAGAATTTACTCCTAGACCAGGAAAGATGCTCATGACACAATGTTAAAAAGGGGGGGGGGGAGGGGAAACAATCTACTGGAGATATCTGATATAACTCCTTTTATATTTATAGATAACAACTATATAAGTAAAGTTATTGGAACAATATTCAAATTGTTAATAGTAGTTATCTCTGAAAAGCAGAATTACTGAAAAGTGGGAGGGATCCCCTTTGTTTTATTCTTTAATATTTCCAGTTCCAATTGCCCCTATCTTACAACAAAGTATCTGTATTAAAAGTTAAAATTATAGGTGAGGTTGGTGAATGAAGAAAATTAGCCTCAGAACATTTAGCCTATGAGAAAGTTGAAAGGATAATATCTGAGGTAGGATGCCAATATCTGGGGTGGTGATGATTACCAGAATTAAGCTGGGTTCTGTAGTCACTGAAATTAGAACAGAGCTGAATAGACAATGAAAATAATTCCATGTAAATCTTTCATCAAATAAAACTTTTTTTTTTACAGATACTGCTTTCTTCAGATAAGCCATAAAGTAGTATTTACGGATGAATTTGAGTATGTCGGATACCTTGTGATATTAATGAATCTATTTCCTATTACAATTACTTGGATATCCAAGTTAAATGAAATTTATGAAAATGAATTGAAATATTCTAACTATGCTTTTCTTTCATTTTATATTCTGGAAATCCTAATTAAGGTAATCTAAAGTGTATGTGTGTATTTTCATGTTAAGTATCTAACAGGGGCATTTCCTACCTTCATTTTAACACTAGTTACTGTTTTCTAACAGTCAGTACGAAATTCTTCATCACTCATTAAACAAAAAAAACCTTTAATTTTTAAGGTTGTTTTTTTTAAATATCCATACTTTAAAGATTTATTACATGAATTTTAATATGGTGTGTGCCAAGGGAACCCAGAGTGAATTTCAAAGGTATTGTAAATGTTTTTAAACTTAGCCAGTTGGTAAGTACATAGATGTTCATTTTATTATATTTATACTAAGTAGATAAAGATGGATAGGTAGATTGATACATATACACATAGCTGCTAAATGATAGAAATGAACTCCCACAAACTGATAATTATTATGTCATGCACCATCAACTAGCTGGGTTTTAACAATAATAATAATTTATACTACTTGAATACTTTAAAAAGTTAAAAACATACTTTAATACACAACTATACTGTCTAGCATAGTTGGTATAGAATTGAAACTACTCTTTGAGGCATATTTATTACTTTAGATAATGAATTCATATTTTTTAACCAGATTTAAATAGAAGAATTGATCTGACATTGGGACAAAAATAATGAACATCAACTCTGGAACATTAAAAATCTATGATATTGGGTTGGGGAGTCACATCTAATCACAATGTGTGTGACAAACTCCGATTGAATTGGAAGACTGTAAGAGATTTCATAGAATTTAGAGGAAATGTAGCAATTAGAGTTAGGAATTGTGATAGAGGAAAGGTGAGAGTGAAGAGTCCCAAAAACCATCTAATGTATTCAGTAGTGGAAAGAGCCCTGAGCTGGGTGGGATTCAATAGGCCTTGCCTCTGATTTTGGTTTTCTCCGATAAACTAGGAGCTATGGACTAAGTCCTTAAATTTTTCCCGGCCTCAATTTCTTCAATAAAATATCAGGATTGGTCTAAATAATACATTAAGAGCCCTCTAGTTCATTATTATTTGTAATTTCACAATTCTAATTTGTCACCTTAGCCAAAGTGGACTTCATTCAATGAGGCCCCTTAAAACAGTGGAACTGCACTGCAGAGCCACCATCACCCTCATAGCCCAGAGGATAGTCCCACTGTGCAACCCTGTTCTTGTCTCTCCTGCTACGAAACTCAAGATTCATCCGCACTGTCCAAAATGCAAAATTGCCTTGATCATTCATTTTATCTTCTTTTCTTAGGGCAGGTCTGCCCTATACTGTGCCTCTTAAGGTGTGTGATCTCTGTAGTTCCCACCACCGTAGCACCTGCAGTTCTGTCTCTTGTGTTCTTCCCTCCACTGTTCTGACGCCCCCCCACGCCCCCAATTATGTGTCTCAGATCTATGATCAGCATGCAAGGTTTGTCTTTTCCTTGATCCTTTGTCTGGTTTCTCTATTTCTTTTCAAATGAACAGATTGCAGCGATGAGGAAGGAATATTTTTCACATGCTTGGAACCTATTTGAATTAGTAATTACATTATTTGGCATCACAGATGTAATACTTTCAGAGACAACATTCTTTTATCCTACTTTTGACTATAATCAAGCAATGATCGTCTTGAAAATTGTTCAAATACTTCGTGTATTGCGCATTTTGAAGGTAAAGAACTATTATATCCTGCAATTTCAAATTTCTTTTGATTTTTTAATGAAATATGAATGAAAATCAGTTTACTAGTTTTATGGTTTCTACTTTCTATTAGATTGATATTTATATTTTAAACTTTAGCTACCTTTTAAAAATGTTTTATACGACAAATATCCAAGTTGTATTAGAATTCATTTAGTACATGAAAGTGTTTATTGCTGCTCTTCCTTTAAATTGAAACCACATGAAAAATTCCACATTACTATAAATGCAAATTAGCTCCAAAGCAATTTTCTTTCTTATAGGTACTGGTGATAAAATATAGAAATCAATAAAACAACCATGTAAACCATTTATAGTGACAAGCAAGCATAATACATTCACACAAAGAAACCAAAAAATGCACATTAGGTTTTATAGAAATTCATATTGTTGTAGAATAAAAATGACCCTGGTAGTCTGATATATCTTTCTATAATAAGTAATATATGTAATTATTATATTCTCTATAATTATTTTAATGATTATTCTAATAATTATTTTAATGACATCCCAAGGCATATGAAATGCACACATATACATACACACAATGACCCCCTCCACCTCTTTCTCTGTTCATACACCAATAAAATATATACCCATAAGCACTCTAGGAGATATAAAGTCCAAAAAGACATAGTTCATCAAGAAATAAGGTCAACGTAGCATATTTACCTTTAGAGCGTCCTCACATATGTTTAAAAAAATACTAATGCTACTCAGAGGCATAAAACAACCAGGTCTAAAAGTATATGATTAATAGCCTTTTCTTTTTTAGTATTATATAAGGCTGCCAGTAATGCTAGTATATAGTTTTAACTGAGGAAAGCAATTATAGTGTATTTCAGGGACCAGTTAATTCTTTTTGGTATGAGGATATACAGAATCCATCAACTATTTTAGATGAAGAAACTGGTGAACCACCTAAGAGAAGTTTACTTGTTCAGAGGCAACTCTGAGCCCTTATATTATAGCAAATGGTGGGGGCTTGGAATATGAATACTAATTAGACTCTTCCCCCCTAATAGCTTATTGCAGAAGGGCAACTACAAGTACTCTAGATATTCCAAGGCATACAGTAGGGTAGGTGCAAAGCAGTATTGTGCAAAGACAGCTAGTGGGATAGAAAAGACTTCTTTTTTTCAGATACTTGAACTGAATATTGTGGAATGAATATAAGTTCTTTGATGAATAAGGGCGGGTAGTTAGAGGGAAGAGTGTGGACGTTGCGGAGCCGAGGCAGGGAGCATGGTGAAGCTTGGGAATTACACAGTGGTAACAGAAAACCAGGAGACTTAAACCATCACAAAGAAGTATTGAGAAGTTAACTGTGGAGCCAAACAAGGAGCATAAATGATGAAGAATTCTAACTCAAAGGAACATCTATAGAAGGTTAGTAGAGATTTAATTAGGAAAAGTGGCAGTACCTTACAGTTACTTTATGAACTAAGTCCAAAAGAATAAACCTGTCATTTTCTACAAATTTAAACCAGTTGAAAATTGCATCCAATTCTCCCAAAAAGGAACTAAGACAAACTTCATCATTTCACGTAAGTGCCTGACATTGTAAGTTAAAAGGAAGTAACTTTAACCATGATAAAATAACTGAGGACCTTGACTGCTACTACAGTTACTATTGAGAGCATGTCATTTCTTTATGTTATACATTTTAGTTAAATAGCATGTAAACAACTGATATTTGTACTGTATATATTAACCAGTAATCCCATTTTTTTCCCTCCAGCTGGTAACACCAAAGTTCCTGCAATTAATAGATAAAAAGATGAGTCATCAGTTGTCCCTTAGGTATGCTATACTAAAAGGATATGTCCAAGGTGAAGCAGACATAATGACAATAATTGATAAGATTGAAAGCTCTAAACAGGTTAAACAGGTGAGGGAAATTTTAAATGCTAAGAAAAGATCTACACTCCCACCCCTCACCCATTGTGTCCCTTCTATGTTTTTAAGTAGAATCTTTGACTCTCGGTTTGCTAAGTAACTTCTGCAAAAACTTAAACCCGTCTACATTTAGGCTACTCAAATACCTCCTTACAGGAAATATCTGTGCCACATTAGCAGGTTAGAGGCTCTTGGAAAGCATCTTTCAGCCCTTGTGACCACGAACCCTGTATGCTCTGCTTAGTTTCCTCCCAATGCAAGTTCCAGGGACTGTCAGGAGGATGAGACGTGATGGCAGTGTCGAGCTAACAGAGCTTCCTCCCAATTCCCAAAGGCTCCTTCTATTTCTCTCTAAAAATCCCTGATTTTTCCATGGTATATAGCAAAAGAAATAAAAGAGGGCTTTAGCAGATGGAAAGAAGTAACAATAGCCTTTCTAAAGAGAAACACTGTCTCATTATATAGATTAGAATAATGAAGAGATATTATACTATTATATCTAGACACAAAGGTAGCTCCTATATTCTAGATATATATTTTTTTAATTGAGGAAGAATAAGACAAGTTGGTCAGATATGTGGAATTAGATGTTTACCTTTCAAGGCAACTTAGAACATCTGGATGCCATATGTTATATGCTCAATGATTGGTAGCTGAGAAAATTTAGCATTTAATATGTAGTAAAAACAGTTTCTTCTCTTTACCAGCTGTAACTTTATAGCTATTATCCAGAATTTTGATACCCTTTGTAATGACTCACTCAAATTTACACTGAAATTTGAGTTACACAGTAGAAAATACAAAAGGAGTTGAATCAACAGTTCTCATTTCTCTTTTCCCACAGCTTAGCCAAATCTTCTAGCTCACTGAAGGTTGAAAACTGTCCTTCTGTCCCAAATTTGAAGGCTTCCATAAATTTGAACGGATAAACACCATGCCTTCATTTTCAGTTTTCATAGTATGCTAAAGCAAGTTACTTTAAGAGAAAACACATGACTCACTTTGCAGGCTTCTCCACAGTTGGCCTAGGTAGTACGTCTTCTCTTCTCCACCATTCTTGCTGTAGAAAAAGAGACTTCATTGCACACAATTTAATTCTAATCTCTAAAAACCTCTCCATCACATTTTTCTTCGAAATTATTAATTTAGGTTAAAAATTCCATCAGTTGCAAATGTAAAGATGTTTTAATCAGTTCATTTTCCAGTGGGAATAATTCTTCTTTTGTTCCATAGATGTTATTAAAGAGGGTAAAAAGGAATACAGGACATGCTCTGAAAGAGCTCGGTAGGTACCTCTTACTCTAAAGCTTCAGGCCAGGTATCTCTTATAATCACTACGTGAGAGACATAATGGTTATGATAACTAAACTGATCTTCTAGGAAACCTACTTACTACTAGTCCTAAAGTAGACAGCTTCAACAAACACTATTGTATCTTTGACTGGGTGGGCAGGTTGTGCTGGTACCTCTCCACACTTGTTCTCTCTGCCTTATACCACCATGGAGGCCTTTTAGTTTCTGTTTCAAGAATACACATTAGTAATTCACAGTTACCACAGTATCATCATCTTGTAAATTCTATTTTCTGCCATCCCAGGAGTAAAAATACATCCCTCAGCAACACAAGGAAAGAAGTTATATTTTTCCCTCCACTTGCCACAGAGCTACCATCTGAGGTTTTAAAATGAGTTGACAGGAGAACAGAGTCTCAAATCTCTGTGCTGACTGCAGGGAGGCTCAGTGCCGCTACATGGCAACAGCTGGCTCTCAGGTCATTCTTCTAATTCAGGAACCATCCTGGGAGTGAGCCAGACACACTCCTATAGTACAGTGTTCATGTGTCAGAAAAAGAAGGGCATTTGCTACCAGACAGTGGACAATGAGCCTGGGAATAAGGCCTGGGCTGACAGATCTTGTATGGCAGGTAGTTGTCAACTCAGACAGGAGGTGGTGACCAAGGGAAAATCCAAATGTAGAGTGGATCGAATTTTCATGGGCATCCAGGAATCCAGATCAGACAAAAGTTCCTAGATGATGAGTCATCTAGAAGCACACACTGGGTGCGTGGACAATTAGCCAGCCTGAGAGAAGCTTAACAGGAAGCTAGATCAAAGCACAAAGTCTGTAGTCAAAAATCCTGATTTAAACAGCATAGAAAAGAGGGTCAGAAACCCCAGAAGCATCTCTGTTTCTAGTGTAGGTAAAGCCATATAATCATCACCTGGAACTGGGGCTCTCTGCCCTTCATGGGCTTAGGCGCAGGTACGCGCTGCTAACAAGGAAACAGCACACTGGTGAATAACAACGGCTTGCAGGAGGCATACACTTCCCTGTGTTCAGGGTTGTAGTCCTTGTAGTCCGTAAGTTTGGAGCAGCTTTATTAGCTTATTGCATATATAAAATATTTAAACAATGTTCTTATTTCATATGAAAATATTATTTTTCAGGCTACTTAGAGTATGATCACCCAGAAATTGCTATCACTATGAAAACAAAGGAGCAGATTCGTTTCATGCTCAATTTAGCTAAGCAAATTGTTAAGATTTTCAGGGTAAAAGGAATTCTTCATAAAGTCGAAGGTGCTGAAATTAATAAGGTAAGGCAGACTGTTTTTCAAAGTAAATATTTTTACTTGGCACATAGTCATTCATGATCTTCAAACCTACTTTTGGCTTTTTCCAGTATAGACCACACCCAAGATATGGACATCTAACTTAAAATAATTGCCTAATAAAAAAATGTTTCGCCACGCGTTTGAAGGAAGGAGCTTAAATAATCACTGTTCCTCTGGGTGCAAGGCACTGATTATTGTATTTCATTTGTTTATAAGGAGGTACTTTTTGATAATGAAGGGATATACTATATTTTAGAGAATTCTCATCACTATTTTTTAAGAAGAAAGAGGGGTAACTAAATATTTTAAACCCCAAAGAAAGTTACACGTTTCATAAAACCCTGATGATTTTTGAAAGTGGGAGATGGCTTAAATATTCTTAAGTGTGCATCTCAGTATGTCTACCCCACAAATACACTCCTTCAGTTCAGGAATTTTTATTTGTGTAATAGCCTTGCTCATATTCCAAATGTTGCTAGAAAAATCCTCTTTTAAAGCAGGAATCTTATTTAACTCAGTGTAGGTGACTCCTGTATATTTTTTGGGACAAGGCCCTTTAGATGAAATTTTTTTCCTTTTGTACAAATAAAAAGGAATGTATGTATTAAACAAATAAAATAAAAATAAAGGAAAGTACATACGAGAAAGAGCTTCCTTACTACACTTGCAGTGGTCAACTTCTCTTTTCATTCTTGCCATAATGAGGAACCATCTCCTGCTTTGCTCCCACAACAGAGTATTACGAATTACTTATCCTTGGCTAGTAGTTATCAATATATTTCTGAAAATTATTTATGACATAGATAAAATTTTCCCATGAAAACTATGTTTATAAAAAAATGCTCAATGTAGTATAAGAATTAACTACAATTTCATTTCTCTGAATATTTAAATGATATCATGGCAAATAAAAAAATATAGAGGAATACAAATCAGTCTGTAAGGATAAAATTTATTCTCAAATTTGAGAATCGAATAAGAAAGAAACATAAATATACCATGCTTGGGATTATATACACAAAACTTGTTAACATAATAGCAACTAATTGAAATTGCAAGTATATTAAAAACACAGTGTACTATCACTGAAAAGGTTTACCTCCAAAAATAGCAATACAAGACACTTAGGAGATCAAAGCAGGGAAAACATTTGATAAAATTTTTTTTTTTAACCTTTAAACCATTTATTTCTTAAATCATAGGTTCAGAAGACTCTGATAAGTCACCTAGTAATTTCTTCTCCCAGTTCCAGCACCCTTTTTTGGAAGGTCCTGAGAAATGCTGATAGGTACCTTACTCCCGGCCCAGTGGTTTGTTCCCGGGTTAAGCAGCCCCAACACAGAGAAATGTTGATCTTATTTTTTTTTTTTTAAAGATTTATTTATTTTTTATTTATTTTTTTTTAATTTTTTTTTTATTAGTTATATTTGACATCATTTGTAGTCCCCAGGGGGTACCCACCACCATTTCACCCGTGCACCATCAC
>JAGFMF010011942.1:8815619-8844009 GCA_019455555.1 Galemys pyrenaicus | reverse complement strand
AGTCTCTTCTGTGCGTCCTTCTTCTCTGGGTAGGTTGAAAATATAGTCCAATTTATCCTCAGTGTTACAGTTCCTACTGGGGCCTGCTGTATTTTTCCCCTTTTTCCTGTATCTTCCAGGAGCTTTCTGAGCCTATTGTCTCTCTGTCGCCATCTTTTTCCCCCTCTCAACATTTGATAAAATTTAACTCTTATTCAGAATGCTCAAAAAAGACCTTACAAGATTAATAAGGAAAGTCCCATCAGTAACTGAATAAAAATCTTTTAAAAATATGAATTGTATTAATTGGCAAAACATTTAGAAATATTCCCATTAAGGTACTTGTTGACTTGAATTTAAAGTCCTAGGAAATTAACTTACAAGCATAAGATTAATAGGAGAAATCACTAGTGTGCCTAAACCACAGCAAGAGTTCAATCCCCAGCCTGGGAGATGACCCACATGGCGCAGCAGACCTCTCCTGCCTTGCCCGTTGCTCCCCTCAGCAGTGGATTTCAGTAGATCAACCTGTTCTGTTGCACACTCTGTCTCTGGTGAATCCTCTCTGTCTCTCTGTCTCTCTGTCTCTGTCTCTGTCTCTGTCTCTCTCGCTCTCACTCTCGCTCTCGCTCTCTCTCACACACACACACCCATACCTCTGGCCTGCACCTCAGCTCTTGTATTTGTAAATAACTAAAAACAAATCTTTTTTTTAAAAAAAAGAAAAGATAGCAGTCATATCTAGCAGAGACCATAAGGGAGGGTTCCAGGGTAGAGCAGATTTTTCATATCTTAATCCGGATGTGGGTTACACAGATGTTTTCACATTTTGAATGTTCTTTGAGTGGGCATTTATGATTTGTTGCATATCTGCTATGTTCAGTAAAAAGGTTAACTTTTAAAATCTATCATGTTCCTAGATGTTATTAACCACTCCTCTTCCTCACTCTCCCCCATAATTGGGGTATAAACTCAGAGGTTCACACTGTGCAAAAGCTAGGTAGCTGTTCCTTGTAAAACAGCTTATTTCAAAAGAGGTAACCTGAGGCTGTTACAGGAAACAAGCAGTGTTCTGCCCAATTCGTTTATACAGACACCTCTCATGGTTTTTTACATCAAGTTATGGCTAAGTACATAAATTGCCACTACTTAACAGTTTTCAACAATACCAGAAAACCCAAAACCTGCCTTATCATTCACCCTTACCACTACTAAAGTTTGATCAACATAGCCAGTAAAATCACACAAATAAAGGGAAGACAAAAAAGAGTAGCTATCAATGAATCCATTTAATTCCAGATGACACTTTAATCTGATATATCTAGTACTCTAACAGCATTTTAATCATAGACCTAGAAAAAACATTTCCAAACTAAGTATAATTTTTCAGTTGATGTGCCTTGTTATTAAAAGTGCTATCAACACGCTAAGATGTCTAATGGCACATTGGACCCAATAGTATGTCTTGATGAAGCATCTATATTTAGTAGTATTTTCCCCTAAAATATTGTCTCACATAGGAGATTCTTTTGATATAGTAAAGTGATTCTGTTTAAATCAATGTGACATAAACAAGCTTTCCCTGACTTACTCCACCAATGAAGTGACTTGACTATTCTGGAATAGAAAAAGTATCAGCTGACTTTGTGTCAGCAAGATATTTCCTGCATTGTTACCTGCCTTTATCACCCTCTTTGAAATAAGTGTCTTGGTTAATTGAGTCTATTTTATTTTAACTTTAAAAATGAAAGTTCCAAATTCATAGTGCCTTATTTGCTTTGAGTCAAACCATTCCATATCGGAATATTCCTGTGAGCTATAGATAATTGGCTTTAAGATGTTGGGTTTTTTTCAAATGTATAATGTCTTTATTAATTTGACTGTTAAATTGCTGCAAGTAGCAACTGTTTTACATATGTGAAGTTCCATTCCCTTTGTATTTCATGTGCATTTTATATTAAGAATGGATTATGCATGTTTGGGTCAATAAAAGCTGTGTCTTATCTGATTTATCCTTTAAAATAAAGTTCCCTGAATATTTGAAAAAAATAAAATAAAACCTACCACGTAACTTCACAATGATAGCACAGGAAAATACTAAAACAGGGTAAAGATTTCCATAAGGTAATAAAAATTCTAGAAGAACAAGAAAAAGAAATAATATGAAGTGAGAATTGTTTTAAATACTTGATGAGCACCAGTTTCATTCATCCCTTTTCTTAAATCTTGTGTTTTATTAATAGTTGATAATGATCAAAAATAGAGAGATACTTAATTTTCAGTCTACTATCAAACCTCTTACTGCTGACGAAGTCTTATACCATATTTCGTGGCTGGATAAAGACAAAGAACTTATACACTTCATTCAGGTAATATTTCTGTTTTCTAACAATGCCATTTCTAATTTTCCAACATATAACCTTTAAAAAATTATAATTGTAGTTTTAAATTGTAATACTCTCCAGGGTAAAATTCTTTAAATGTCTTTTATTGCCAGTAGATTAAATCAAAATCCCTTTGAATGACACTCAAAGTCTTTCCACAGTCTTCCTCTTGTCCACCTCTCCATCTTCATCTTCTATTAACCCTTCACCATATACCCCACACTCCATTTATACTGAACCACTAAATGTGTCCCAAGCACTTTACGCTGCTTTCTCATTCCATTCCCCTGTGAGTGCTATTTACTTTCCTTGAAGGTCCTTTGTTTTCACATGTTTTTCAAACCCTCCTGCTTATTATTTTCTCTGGAAACGTCCCCACCCAAAGATACTCAAAAAAGTGAGCTTTGGGGTCAAACACCCACCAGTAGTAGACCTTCCATCATTGATCATGAGTGTACAAGACCAAGAGTCTCACCATTGTATCTATTATAGATATATATATATATCTTATTATAACATTATATTACATTACAATAATCTTTACATCTCTTTTTATAAAAAATAAGTCCTGTATTTTTCTAAATCATGCCCCTGGCACTGTGTATATTGCATAATGATGTTCAGTAAGTGTTTGTGGAATAAACAAATAAATGAGTATAACATGTATTAATACAAATTTTTTTCTATATCTACCTGGTGCCCTAAAACCAATTATATTTTTCAACTTGCTGTTTAGAACAGGAGTATGTATGAGATATACATGTGTCATTAGCCTGCAATAAAAATATAAAATATAGTTATTTTTCATCCAGATGAGATATTTTCATGCTTTCATTCTGTTCTAATGTTGGGGCATAGGAAGAAATTTCCCCCACCTCATCTGAGTTCTTTTAAGTTTGGACAAATAAACACCAGACAGATTAGTATGAGAAAAGCCCCAAATTTAATAATATATATATGAATTTATTTGGAGATCTTTTATGGTTGTAAAATCTAAAGCATAATGGAGCAGACCAGGGATCTGTGTATTAAGGGACCTAGGACATCAAGGCGAGAGAAGGGAGAGAATTCATGTGACAAACAAGGTGGGGATATTCTGAGAATAAAGATGAATTTCTCGGATAGAGAGGACATGTTCACTGACGAATCTACAACTGTGGGAACCCCCCCAAAACTACATTCTTCTAGGTCATAAAAAGGAGACAATGATAGCTTCTTCAATTAGGAAAAGATCCAGAAGTGGTGACCTCTTCTTTGATTAGCCTCATAGGATTTCATAGCTTTTAGCTCAAAATATTCTTCACGTCAGAGCAAGATATCTGGAAGAAACCAGTTCTGGATCTCACAGGGCGGTCTGACTGACTCGTGCACCTTCAATAGATTAGATGATTTCTGTCCTAATCTATGTTATAAACACCTCATCAGAAATTGTGTCTGTCCATGAATACTCACCTTCTCTCTTTGCTTTTCATAATTCCTATTTTCTCTTAATAAGTTTATTATTAGCAATATGTCAGCTCTCACTGAGTGATAATTATAATAAAAATATAAAACTTTTATTAAAGTGTGAACTCCAACATCCCCCAACTACTGCTAAAATATTGTTTTTAGTTTGTGTCTCATGTATTTGATAATATTTCTTAGGAAGAAGCCAAAATTATAACATTTGATTGTGGAAATGATATATTTAAAGAAGGTGATGAGGCCCAAGGAATTTATGTAATTATTTCAGGCATGGTAAAGGTAAGGCAGAGTTTCTTATAAATATATTTGTGAGCATTAGTTAAAAGCTTTGTAGAACTGAGAATGAATAGCTTTCCATGTTAAGAACTGTATCGATGGTTTGTTAAGTATGGAAGCTACCATCCGAGCAACAATTTTCTCTTTCAGACACATGGATAACACTATCCATCAACTTTCCACAGATAACAAGAAACTATTAAAGGATAGATCCT
The DNA here is from genome assembly GCA_019455555.1 of Galemys pyrenaicus. Classification (NCBI taxonomy): domain Eukaryota; kingdom Metazoa; phylum Chordata; class Mammalia; order Eulipotyphla; family Talpidae; genus Galemys; species Galemys pyrenaicus. The sequence continues at coordinate 8,839,691 of JAGFMF010011942.1, read as the reverse complement.
TGATATGGAAATTATGTAAATTGTTACATTTATCTGAGTTGGTCCTTTAGCCTTTCTAAAGCAAGTATAAATTGACTGAATGAGAGAAATGGGAAAGATGGGAGGGTTTAAGTATGCATTGTATCTAAATCACTGCTAATTTAATATATTTGCTTTAAAAGGTACAAATAAATATCTTCAAACTACATATATATATACATACATACATATATACACATACATATATATAGTTACTACCAAAGGGAAAGAGTGATTAAGTTTGTTTTAATAGATTAACTAGTATGCGTATCTTTCTCTTTCTTTGTTCCTCAACAGCTTAAAAGACTAAAACCAGATGTGGGGATAGACCAAGTACTCTGGGAGTCAAAGGAGAAAGATCATCAGATAACTTACATAGATTTCATGATCAGCGGGGAAATAATAGGAGAGTTAAACTGCTTAATTAATGAACCCATGAAATACTCTGCCACCTGCAAAACTGTAGTGGAGGTCAGAAAGCATCATCTTACTGTTATATCATCTTGTTTACTGTCTAGTATCAAATATAAGGTTATGTCTGTGCTTGGTATGCATTTACAATCTAGTGACAATTTTTTTAAAACTAGAAATGGGGGACCTCCCTGGTGGGGTAAGGATTAAGCACCGCACTATGAAGCTATCCGCAGCCACTGTAGCACGAGTTCAATCCCAGGCCTGGGAGCTGACCCACATAGCACAGCAGACCTCTCCTGCCTCTCCCACTGCTCCACTCAGCAGTGTAGTTCAGTAGATGCACCTGTTTTGCTCCCCACTCTTTCTCTGGTGAATCTTCTCACCCCCACACCTCTGGCCTACACACCAGTTCTTCTACTACACAATAAATAAAATCTTAATAATAATAAAAAAACTAGACATGGTAAAGGAACTAATTACAGAATGATATTTATCTAGTATAATGTTCTAGTTTAGTAGCATGCAAAATTTAACCTACCTTATAGAAAGAAGAATTTAAGCAGAAAACCTGTTATTGAGGTCTTTCATGGAGAAATTGGGTGGGATACGTTAACTTTTAAAATCACAAATTAGGGGTAAGGAAGAAGAAGACCTAGGATCTATTAACAGGAAAGCTGAGCAAAGCAGATAGTAGTTTCCCTAGATGTGACTTAGGACAAAGGCCTCAAAGCAACAGGCACTCCTCTGGCCTAATTTGAACTCTAAAGAAAAAATGACCACAGACACTTGAACTCCATAAGCCAATAATGATGCCAACTTTTTTAATATCCAATAAAGATATTAGAATATCAACCTATTACTCTGAAAATGGATTTTAAAAAAAAAAAGAATTAAAACATGTATCCTGCTTTTCCTTATTGAATTTATTCAAAGAAACAAAACCATGAAGTGAAAAAAATTCTGTGTAAGAGAATTCCAGCTAACAAATATAGAATGAAAGAATTAAAATATCTCTATTTTGCCACCCAGATTTAGGCCACAACCATCAACTGATGTAAAACTATTAAGTGAAATGTTAGTGAGGGTTTTGTAATAAAAGGACTATGGTGAGTGCACCCCAGAACCCCCAAAACTGCCTGTTCTAAATAGGTTCTGCCATCCACCACATTAAGACAGGACGTATAGACCTTTAATGGGAAGAAACTGTAATACAATTAGTGTGCAATATGGAAAGGACAATCTAGTTTCCAAATCAAGCATCCAATGGGATTGACCCAAAGCAAGGCCTGAAAGCCTGCCACAGGTCTAAAGTACCTTCTGGCAGAAACCCATAGAAAAGGATCAGAAACAGACAAGTCTGGGAGAAAAGAACAAAATCAAAATCAAGATAAAAGCTGCCATTGTTAACCTCACTGTGGGGCCTCTCACCTACATTTGGTTCAACCAGTCCAGGACCAAGAAGCAAGCACAGTTTCTTCACATGTCCCTCTGCTCCACGTGCCTCCTCCAGGTCTCTATCCTCCTTCCTTTCTTCTTCAGTTTCCTCTCCAGCTTCTTCTCCTCCTTGCTTAGCTCTACCATTCCTTGTGTGGGGCAGGGAACCTGGAACCTCCCCTTTTCCTGGGGACCACCCTTTACAACACCTGAAACAGTCTTAGCATGACTAAATTTGGGACAACAGGGAATCTTCTAAAAATGCAGTGGAAACACTAGCGCACCACAAAGTATTCCTGCACAAAAGAGAAAACCCGAAGCCTCCAGATCTAGCAAGTTTAGAGAAAATGACAGCAGAAGGGGGAAATTAGGTAAATTCAGAATGTGTGAAGTCCTACAATATAAATAATCTATTTAGCACTTCCCCCCTCCCAACAAATCAATGACATATAAAGTTGAAGGGGAAGAGAAAGTGAAATTGTGATACCTGGAATTTGCATTAAAATACTCTACCCTCTTTCTAGCTATGACAGAGTTACTGGTAGCAAACGACTATAACACACCCACCATAAACAATCATGAAAACTGACAAAACATATGGGGCAAATGTTTTCAGCTTTTTTTGGTAAAACAGGTGGTTTAAATCTGGCAATCTTAAAAGAAGAGAGACTCACAAGGTAATCCCCAACCTACTTTGACCTTCTAAGCCAACAAGGGAGAGATAAGAAGTTACGATGTTCAAATTGCAGATCCATCCTGGGAGTTCCAACCTGGGGCCTCTAGAAAAAGCGGTTGCACAGAGGAAGGACTCCATCTGATGATTCTCTAGAAGTCCTTGGTTAAGAAATAGCCTGCATGTGCCCTGGATGAGACAGAATTAAACTTACCAGAACAGAGAAAATAAAGCTGATTAGGGGTGCTTAAGTTTCTGCCTTCCAGGAAAGGAGATTCCTCAGGCATGCAGATGGGAGACCAAAGAGAATAGTTCCTAGGAGTAAATATCATGACCCAAGGTGACATCTGCTTTAGATATAGTCTAGCAACATTTCATCAAGCCCAGACAAAATCTACAAGTAGAGACAGAATTTGGAGCTTAAGTTCCACTAACTTACATGGTCTCAAGAAAATAAAAAAGTTCAGTTTGTATAAGTTCTAGGTGATTAGAGAGTAAAATAACTACCTGATGCCATACAAATATTAACAATTTGGGGCCCTCCTGGTGGAGCAGTGAGTTGAGCAACGCACTATGAGGCAAGCCGCAGCCACTGCAGCACAAGTTTGATCCCTGCCGCTGGCCAGGGGGTTGACCCACATGGCGTAGCAGACCTCTCCTGCCTCGCCCTCTGCTCCTCTCAGCAGTGTACATCAGTCAATCTGCCTGTTCTGTTCCCCACTCTGTCTCTGCTGAATCCTCTTACTCCCCCATCCCACACCTCTGGCCTGTACCCGAGGGCTTTATGCATAAATAAATAAATCTTTTTTAAAAATTAACAATTTTTAGGGGATTGAAATAGAATCTGGAATCTCTGCAACATGTCATTAGTAATTAGAATGACTATGCCAGCGAAGAAACATGAAAATGTGACCAATAGTGTGAAGAGTCTGGGGGAGGAGGAAGGGAGCAATGAATAGAAGCCAATATTGAGTTTGCTCAGAAGAGGCACTGAAGAGTTATTAATAGATTTTTTAACAATTGAAGGGCAATATAATCTAACAATTAAAGGAAATTCTTAATGAGAAGAGATAGGAAATGTACGCATAATGTGGAAATCTAGAAAAGTCTGATGTAAATTTTAGAAGTAGAGTGAGCAGATTGGCAGTAGCAGTACAAAAAGAGTTAGTGAGTCAGAAACCAGATAATAGATAGAAATAATAATGTCTGAAAAAGAAAGAGAATAATATTTTTTAAACGTATAGACTCATCAGCTGGTATAATGTGTGTATAACAGAATTTGCAGGAGGAGAAGAAATGTTTTTTGGGAAATCTAAACAAGTGGAGAAATATATTCATGGACTTGAATCCATAATATTATTTTATTGAATTGTCTGTTTTCCCAAATTGAGCTGTAGTTCTCAATTAAAATTTCCACAGACTCTTTCTTATAGAATTTACAAACTATTTTTAGAATTTATATGAAAATTCAATTTATATGAAAAGTTTGCCTATTCTAGGCAAAATAAATTTGATGAAGAATAACATTAGATCACCTGATTTAAAGATAGTGTTATATCTATTACAATCAAGATTATGTGGTATTGCATTAAGGATAAAGCAATATAGAAAAATAGAATGAAAAAAACAGTAATAGTTGCACATCTACATAGTCAATCGATTTTTTTTATAATAATAACATTTTTAACAAATGATCCTTGAAGCATGGATCACACACATATAATACATATAAGAAAAACTAATGTTTTAAAACATTAAGTATACGGAATGAAATATTAAACATATATCCTCTTTTTCCAGACATATTTCATTCCCAAAAATCATTTATATAAAGCTTTTGATCAATACTGCCCTCACATGGAATACAAAATGTGGCTAAAACTTGGACTTTCTATTACTGCGGGAAAAATCAAGGAGCACTTGTCTTATGAGGTAAGAGGTGTTTATGAAACTCACCCCACTCTCTGAATGCAGTGCATTACCTAATGTTATAAAATAATCTTTCAGGAATTTATAGTAAGCTTTATGATCACTAAATTATAAATTGTGCTTTCCTTCTAGGATTGGAACTACAAACTGCAGTTAAAGCTCTGTAATGTTTTTGTAAAAGATATACCAAAGAATACCAAAACTGATATCTATGGCGAAACTGTAGTTTATGTCATCCTCATCCATGGAGCTGTAGAAGACTGTCAGTTACGAAAAGCTTATAAGGCCCCTTCCTTAATTCCTACAACATGTTGTCAGGTAAATATTCATATACTCATATCTTCAAATAAATATGCAATGTAATCAACAATAGAAAAATTGTCACTTTTCCACCTTCCCATCCTCTCCCTTTCCTCTATCACTCCATCAATATACAACACACACACACACATACACATACACCCACATGTACCATGTTTGCTAGTTGCTTTAGCATGTATCACCAAATACCAAGTTATTCCTGTTCAACATCAATGAAGGAAGTCAAGCTGTGTGTTTTTGGTCACATTTAGATTTTGATGCAGTTTTATAAATAGCAAGATAGCCTTTTAAGTTCATTAACATATTGCAGAAGAACCCTCTGTCTGGGCTATATCAACAGTATTCTCAAAAGGTTCTGCCAGACCATGTTGAATTGATTACCAGAGAATGTAAAAGTGAATGGCTTCCCATGTTTAAGTTTTCTTGCCCTTCTAATCAAAATGAGAAGGTCTGCTACATAAGAAGACAAGGCATGTGTGTGTGTGTGTGTGTTCAGGGGTACAGTAAAAGGGGCATATGTGAGAAGAAATCAAGTGACATAGAAAACACACATATAGAAAGTAAATTGAAAGAGAAACTTGGCAGTCATTTAAGTTAGGTATATAATACTGGGCACATGACATGAAAGAAAGTGTGCTATATGCTATTGTGCTCAAGACAAATAAGATTTGCAATTTGCACTAAAGAAATCTCTCAGCCAAGTGGAAAGAAACCTACCGAAATATATTACTAAAGCACTGATAGCTATGATAGTGTTTGCATGGTACATTTGGAACATAAGAAAACATGAGGTGGAGAAGAAGAATCATGAGTTTAAAAGTGTTTTTTTAATAGGAGATACATCCTAGAAGACCTGGTATGTTGTCTATAATTTATTTTCAAGTTATTCAGAAAAAAAGATACTGAAAATATCGCAAAAATGTTAATAAATATTGAATCCAAAGATGGTAGGCATCCACCAGCAGGTGGATCCTTCTGGTACTTTTCTTTCAATTATTCTATATGCTTAAATTTTTTTTCTAATAAAAGAGACTTTTACATAGACATCACACAAAAAAAGAAAATTATAAATCTCTCTGAAAAACATAGCTACAAAAATCCTCAACAAATTCTTAGCAGACCAAACTCAGCAATGCACCCAAAGGAACATACATCATGACGAAGAGGGATTTATTCCAGGCACACATGTATGGTTCAACATCAAAAATCAATCTATGTAATTCATCATGTCAACAAAAGAGAAAAACCACATAATCATATCAATATGTGCAGAGAAAGCATTTGATAAGATTCAACATGTACTCATGATAAAAACCTTTAAAAAACTGAGTAATGATGGAACATATACTAACATAATAAACACCATATATGACAAACCCACAGCCTTTCGATGGTGAAAGGCTAAAACCATTTCCTTTGTGATTGGTACAAAACAAGGACATATACTTCCACTACTACTATTCAAAACAGTACTAGAAGCCCTAGCTAAACAATCTATTGATGTTTTTCATTTGCAGGGTCAAAATGTTAGATAAGATGTGAGATTGTGGTTTACCAGAGAAACATTTAATTGTATGAGTGTATTAACTCAGAAGTTAACTTGTATTCTGTCATCTTTCAGGTCCAAGGCACGGAAGATTTCACAAAGGTAATGATTGTTGAAACACAAGTTGATCTAAAAAAACACAGAAGGAGCACCAGAAAGTTTATGTCTTCACGCAAACCTACATCAGTATGTGAGTTAATTTCTTTGTGCAGTATTCTTTGAAAACTGACTTTAAGTTTATAATGTAATCATGGATCTATTTAGGAACTATTGTATGCATCTGTCTAGACTCAGAGGAGTCCTTTAACAGCCATAACCTGGTAACCGATGTTAAAGTCAAACTGAGAACACCTAAGTTAAAGTTAGGAAATATTCTATATTTCAACTGTAAAAATAAACATATATATGTATAATTATAACAATAATAGACAAAGGATTGACAAGGAAACTTCTAGATTTTCCCCAAATTTAAATATTTTTACAGAATGTAATGGAGGAAGTACTGTACAGTGTAAACGGAGCAACAGAGATGTAAAACAATCTGAAGAGCAGAGATCTAAACCATTGGAACTCAATGGATAATGTGACTTAAAGCCCATTCTTCATATGAGTTTCACAGGAATGAATGTGAAGAATAACATAAATGAGTAATAACTACTGTTAAGCTATTGATTAATTTTTGGAAAATAAAAGATTAAGGTAGATTTTAAAAACAAAGAATTAAATTCTGGACTAAATAACTTAATATTTATCATTTTTATCATTTCACTGAAAGGAGAAAATGTTCCAAATTATAAAAATTCTAAGTGCCAATAAACACATTAACAGTGGAGAGATTAGGAAAGGAAAATTCACAGAAAAAATAAAGTGTGGAAAAAATCTTTAACACATTAATATTAAAGAAATGGAAATATTTTGTCTTCTAGTGACACTTTTTATAAAGTTATAATAGGTATTGACCAAAAATATAGTGAATCTTGACATATATTCCAAAAATCATAAAGGTGTTTAGATCCTTTCATTAAATAATATAATTTCTAGACATTTAGTCTAAAGAAATACTGTTAAAGTGATAATTGAGCATTATTTATAACAATAAAAATTAGAAGTAATCAAAATGTCTAATGAAAAATTACTAATCAAATTAGCACATAAATCAACATCAGTAAATGATATATAGACCTTGAACAATCAAGTTCTCATTTAACAGCTTGGAAAAGCTCAATGATATATGTCAAATAAGAATACCAATGACAGAAAATTGCATTGTGAATTTTGAATGATTTATATCTGTTTTATTTCGCACACATACAGTCCATGTGGACACACAATAATTTCATCGCATGAGTTCTCAAGTTTAAACAGGTCATGGTACCGGCACCTTCATTAACTGCTCTTTCATCAACCACCTCCCTTCCTCGCTCTCTAAAACCTAGTCCTAATAAACTGCTAATATTAACCAAACATGAATGATTTGGCGGTGTCTCGTTCCTGAGAGACGCCTTCTTTCTGGTACTCTGACTGGAACGCTTCCCTAGAGCGCCTGTTTTGTGGAGCTAACTTCTTATCCTTTGTGTCTCAGCTTCTTTACTATGGGTATAAAATTGACACATCCCAAATTCCCAAATCTGCTGTCTCCCTGGGCTCCCCTAGTCTGTTAAGCACACAGTCCTTTTGTTCTTTTGTTGTTGGTATGTTTGCCCATCTGTCTGCTTCATTAGACTATAAATCCCAGGAAAATACTGACCATAACTCATTGCTTTCTTAGGTGTCACAATTGCTTACCAATGTGCCTGCTAGCCCCATTACATATTAATATAAAAAAATTTGAATGATTTTTGTCTCTCTGTTTTCCAAACTCCTGCACACTTGTTGCGTAATCTTAAATAAAATACTTCAAATCCTTTTTGTTAAAAAGTGGCCTTTCTTAGGTCCTCCCTGGTGGCACAAGGGGTTAAGCACTTCACTATGAAGCACCCTCAACCACTACAGCACAAGTTCAATCCCTGGGAGTGACTCACATGGTGCAGCAGACCTTTCCTGCCTTGCCCACTGCTCCCCTCAGCTTTAGTCTATTTGCCTCTTCTGTTCCCCACTCTGTCTCTGGTGAGCCCTCTCACCCCTCCGACACCTCTGGCCTGTACCCCATATCTTTTATGCATAAATAAAGAAATCTTTAAAAAAAAAAGTTTAAAAAAAGGCCCTTCTTGTCATGAATTAAGATTGCCCTCAGTTTCACATCATAAGCACTGAGTGTGAGTGATTTTAACCTTGTTTAATTTTGATAGTTGGAACAACTAAAACAGTTCTTTGTTTCAGTGCTAACTAACATGTACTTTTTCCATTTAGTTGAAGGCCAAATATTGGAAGAAGAACTTAAAAATGAAACAAATATTACAGTAAGTTTAAAACAATCTTTTAAATTTTTTATTTGGAGTAAAAGACAATCTGGAATTTATGGAAACTACCAATGAGTTTCTCTCATTCTGAAGTTCATCTGGTAATCATTTTGTAGATTTTGATATTAATACTTTCTCTTAATGCAGGGAGAAATGGAAATTGTATTTATATTTTTAGGTAAATATTAGGCAAATTTGTCAAAGAGAAACAAGGTTCAGGAGATGCTAGAATATTCTTGAGTCACATAACAACCAATCACCCCCAAATGGCTACAGTTGTAGTGCACGAGTCTGCTAGTTTGTGTTGAAAATTGAATTAGTCTGAAAACTTCATTGCTAACTCAGTTAAACATCTGAAATTTTTGAACCTGAATACAATTTGTCCCTGTATTCATCGTGCCTGATGAATGCCCTAATCTAATCTATGCCCAGCTAACCTATATTATTCACAAATATTGATCAATTCCACTGTCTGCCATGAACTTGGATCAGTCACTTGGAGATCTTAGATTCTCCAAACACCCTGGACCAACTTTGTAACAAGATCCCCAGTTATGCAACACTGTGATGCCCAAATTTTGAAATGATGCTGGATTGAAAAAATAGAGTGAAAGTAAATTATGACTTCTACAACAGCCTAGAGAATTCTATTTTAAATCTAGTCTTTGCTAAGACTACTGGTTTTATTACTCCAAGAGATTCTGATTATAATACTCAGAATCAAAAAAAAAATCTGCAACAACAAAGGCCAGAAAAATGTGTATTTTTTTTAAAATATAGGTTTGTCATCAGTTGTGCTCACTTGGTCCGGTAGTGCAATGCCCAAAACCCTGAGAATAAGTGCTCCTTCATGAGTGTATGTGAGTGCATAAACTCACCAAGAAAATGAAAAGGGGTGATAGATTCTGCAGAGTAAATCAAGGATGTTTCTCTCATGTCTGCCTTCAATGCAAATGAGTACAAATTCTTTGGTCCTCAAGAAGCTAGCACTCTTTAATAGCCAGGTTCCCATCCTACCTGAAAGCACGAAGTTCATTCCCTCCCTAAGAATTTTAGAGTCTTCACAGGGAAAGTTTTCCTCACACCTTCCCTGGCCGTTGCTCTTTGCATGGGATTCCTGACCAAATGACATGACCTAAAACATTTGGGCATGGATGTGAAATTCATTAGTTTGCCTCCTGGTTCCATAATTTATTAGCCACATGACCTTGGGCAAGTGTCTTAATCTACCTAAATGTCACTTCCCCATTTATAACGGAGGGCTAATACAATACCTATTTCATGGTGCTGATGTAGGATTCATGAAATAGAACAGACACTGCATAGTGTTTGGCACATAACAGATAATCCATGCACATAATCACCACTACTCCCAGGTAACCAATCTTAATGTTGTAAACTGCATCTGCAAACATCTTTTATGGTCTCCCTTTTACTTTTCTTAAAAATATGGATACAGTTACTTCTTCTAACTCTTCCAGACACACCTGCTACTGAAGACTAGAGAATAACAGGGAAATTATAATTTTTAAAAAAAGGTAATAGAGCCTCCCTGGTGGCGCAATGGATTGAGCATCGCACTGTGAAGCCTCTGTAGTACAGCAGCACGAGTTCAATCCCCAGCCAGGGAGGGGGCCCACATGGCACAACAGACCACTCCTGCCTCACCTGCTGCTCCCCTCAGCAGTGTACTTCAGTCCCCCACTCTGTCTCTGGTGACTCCTCTTGCTTCCCACACTCTGGCTGTACCCCATCTTATATGCATAAAAAAAGGTAGTGAAGACACAGTAAAATATTAGATGCTTTCTAGACCCCACGGAGTAAGTGGACTTTCTCCCTAGACCCGGCCAGCTGTCAAGCTTCTAATATTCCACTTCATAACAAATTTAAAAGAATAGCTAATGTTCTTCCTGTACATATTCCCCTAAAGAGATGCTTTTTCATTAATTAAAAAAGCTTTCCTGATAATGTAGACATTTTGAGAGATAGCCCATTGAATGTTAGAAACATCAACTAGCAATACATGTAGATATCATCAAATTATGTTATTTTGTAGATGTTTTTGTTCCCTGCCTTAGATTCTGCTGTGTTTCTGATCTGGTTCCCTTCCCACCACTCCCAAAACCTTGCCACCACCTGGAATTGTGACTTTACCTTCACATAATGGAAAGGCCTGCATAACATCAGACTGCTCCTTACAGAGTGTTTCAGTTCTCAGCATGAGCTAACAGTGCTGGCACTGCCAGACACCCCTATCCTCAGACCCCTGCTCCATACCACATTTGACCCCAGCCCCACTTCATAAATCTGTCCCTTACCAACAGCCTCAATGTGTCCTGCCTCAAATTCTGGACTGTAGAGTTTACAGGATTGCTTGATAGTCAAGGAGGAGAGGGGCATTGATAAACGCACTACTGGAAAAACCTAACTGAGTCTGACCAGCGTGATCGGGAGCACACACCTGTCCTTGGAGACTGAAGCCAGTTCATGTATCCTTCCTGTGAAAGTGTTCTGGAAATATTGCTGGACAATGGAGACTGGAGATGCCTCCCCAGTTACAGAGTTTAGCCTAAGTGCAATTGATATACCAATGCAGGCTCAGTTAACAAGTCAGATTTATGGCCCAGTCTCAGCACTCCTAAACAGAGCTGCATTTCAAAGTGTCAGATAACAGGGTAGGCTGGTCTATGTCCTTATGAAACAGGGGATGGAGGAGGCTCTGACTGAGACAGGGGGCAGAGGAGGGTCCAAGGCCAGAGAGCTGCCCCAAAAATGCCAAAGGGCCAACAGGCCACAAACCAGAATCAAGGGTTATAGCAGCAGAGGCTATAGCCTATCAGAGGACAGTGTCCGATACAGGTCACTGTCTATGGGTTCTCACCCGCGCACAAAATTGAAAGAGACCTCAGGCTCCAGGAAGAACAACCATGGGGTTTATTTACAAACAGGGGGGAACAAGAACACTTATGTATCCACAAGAGGTTGGCTGCTTCATCCAGACAGCATCAGTGTTGGCAGTCATCAGTCTAGGCAGCACTGTCCAGGAGCAATGACCACTACGGGCCTGCAGAGGCGGTGTTACAGATCTTGTGAGTTGTTGGTTTATACCACCAACTTCCAGTCAGTGTCATAGACAGGACCAAGTCCCAGCCCCTACAAAGTCCTTCATCTCTCTCCCCTCCTCAGAGGGTGGCTGCTGGAGACTTCCCTCCTTTCTTCGAAGGCTGGAACCATCTTCTCCTCTTCCTCTACAGGAGCTCTTCTTCCTCTGCTGCTTCTTCGGACCCCTTCTTCCTCTGGGCTGCTGCTTCTCCATCTGCTCCTCCAGGTTGCTCTGAATCCCAATCTCTGAATCCCAATTCCAATTCAATGCTCCCTTCAACACTACTTTATATTCACTTTCAAGGCGCCCCCCCCACTCCCAACAGTCTGATTGGTCCATTTTCTAATCTTTCACCTGATTGGTCCATTTTGGCCTGTTCCAGAATTCAGGAAGTATAATTTACAAGAAGAGCTCTGCTACCACTGACTTGTGGTGAGAGGCAGAGTCCTGGTATCAATCAACCCACAGCTCACAGCCGATTGGTCCATTCCATGATCCAGGCAGCACACTCCTACATAAAAGGTTTCTGAGGAGGGATTGCCTCACTTACTTGCAGGGGAGCCAGAGACCACTCCTCCTGCTGGCTGCAGCCCAGTAACAGAAAATTATCTTCCTGAAAAACCCCCTTTTTCCTCTGGGAACTGGCCATCGATCATATGATTTTGTATATTTTTTTAACTATGTAGCAAATGTAGAGATAGTGAAGTATAAAAGTTGCTCCAAGTCTTTGTTCGAGGCCCAGATTTTTGGAGAAAAAGGTCAGTGTCTGGGTCCGTAGTCATACCAATGTGAAAAAAAGTGCCTGGTCTCTAATCCTTGAGTACTGCCTGGTTTCTCCTTCCATAGTCTGGGTTAAGGACCAGAGTAATCCCATAACAACACCACTTTCCACTTCTCAGTTGATGCTCTAGTGACAGTGTTTCTGAGTTCTGATTTGAAAAATTCACTTCAAAATAAGGTTCCTTACTGAGAGCTCTGAAAACATTATCGTCTCAGGGCTCCTCTCTATATTCTGCTGCTTAATCTCACTTTCAACAGGAACTGCTCCCGATCTGGTCAGGCCATGGTTCAGGCTGCCACATGCTTGGAAGAAACAGTCATTTCTCCAAGTGTCTGTGCTCTAGTTAAGGAGACAAAACATGCCAGAAGACAAATAAGAATACAAGCAAGATGTCTATGTGATAGTGAGAAACAGCTGGTTATTGAGATAAACAGAGTCTGTGGGGAAAACAAAAGGATGTTCAGCATAGAGGAAGACTTTGGGGGGACAATGAGGAAACCAGTTGACTGCTGATTGTTCAAAAGATGGCATCTGTGGGGAAACAGTGGTTTACGTGTTCTCTATGTGACTCTGTTACATAAAGCATACCATGGAGTTAAAGAATGACCTTCAGATAATTTGTTTTCTCTCCACTTTAAAAAATGTTAGCTCTCCCACGCCGCTTCCTGTGGCAAAGCCCGTATTTTAAAACAGATGTAAAGGCTAGCAATAACACCTTGTAACAGTATTTGTGAAGATTACTTGCAATGAAATCAGTTTGCCTTGGAAAAAAATGTACACAAAATGATAAGGAAAACATTATAAGTCTGTAGGCCATCTTACAATTAGCCAAGTCAGGGGAAAATTAATACCCAGAATATGGAAAAAATGGAAACCTAAGAAATTTGAGGTTAAAAAGCAGTGAAGTATTGATGTTTGCTTATTTTTTCAGTTAATAGTTTTTATTCAGTGGAAACATCTATTTCCTGTAAAGTAGATGGAAATAGAATGGTATTTGACTTTTCATATTTTGCTGAATGAAAGTCATCTGTAACAAAGGTCATGAAAATTTTCAAAAACTTGGACCCACCAATTTTGTTTCTGGGACGTGAGATCCCCAGCTACCCCTTGTTCTCAGAAATATTGTTTTGGTGCCCAAACTTCCTGCTTATCAGCTGTGTGTGTGGGATCTCGCAAGGGGCTGCTCACCAACGCCAAAGGTCCTGGTATGCAAAACAAACTGGGAAACCAGTATCTGATTGAAAATAGAGATAATATGCTTAGACTGGCAGGAACATGGAGCCGCCCAGACCATAAGCCCTGGTCATTTGACCCTATTGATCCGAAATGGACTAAGTAATTTCCCCCTCATCCCATGCTACTTCCAACACTGCCGTCCCACGAGGCAACACTGAGAATCAATGCAAAGACAGTAAATTATTAAAGTAGATGTATGTTAAAAATGTCCTCTGTACTCCAATTTCTACTGGCAAAAAATTAAAAAGAGGCCAAATACCCAGCAAGAAGAAGTACAATGTATAAAAGAAACACAGGAATATAACTTCACTGTAAAGTATCTATTAAAGGAAATATCACCCAACCATTGCATAGTTTAATGTTAAATGAAAAGGGTAAGTCAAAACTATTCAATATTTTAACATGAAAAAGGATTATGAAAATAAATCTAATGATTTCATTATGGAGCTATGATTTTGTTCACATCTCTCATTTTCACCTGGTTTTATTACTCTTCTAACAAAAGACATGACTATAAAATGATCAGGCATTTCTTTGGTATGAATAGTTGGGAAGTTTGCTCTTCCTTTCTACCACTCTTGACACTCAACCCTCATGCTGCTGTGACGCTGTGGTGGTTCTGATTTCAGTTACTGTTTCCCACAAAGGGAAATCCTCCCCCAGACAACTCAGTATCTGCTGTCCCCACTGGGCAGCCCCCAGGCCACTGCAATGTATAACATGACTCACGCGCAACTTGCTCAGCTTCCTTTTTTAACCACAACCATACTGACCAGAAATGTTATTTGTGGGAATGAAACTGATCTTTTAGTATAGCCCACTGGGTCATAAGTTCAGGTTGGAAGATTCCAAACCCTTCTTTTCGTCATAACTTCTTTTCTTTTCCCTCCCCACTTCTGTTAGGAATGGTAGACAAGACTGTTTGGAGGATAGAAACACTTGTGGCGGGTGCTGCTTTTGTGAGAAGCCTCCAGTTCCTGCATCAACAAGGAACAATTTGAAGCTGGAGACTACGTACAGGTCCTTGATGCCACACAGAAGGGATCATGCAGTTATTCTGTTTAAAATATATTTTTTACAAATTTTCTTTGATTTAATATATCCACTATTTTAAATATCTAGTGTATCTTAGAAAATGTTAGAGTAAGTTTAGTTTTAGAGTCAGTTAGTTTATGCTACCTAGATATTTTTTAATATTGATCTTAGGGTCAAAATTGTTTGATTATCTAATGGAAAATAAAATACTATTAAAGTTTAAATGTTGCTCTTGACCCATGTAATTGTCATTCATTGTGTTTCCCTCATCTTGACAACTCTCAGAGAGTTAAAGAAACTGATTTAGACTGAACCATATAACTAAGCTCTAAATGAAACTTCCAGTGTCTGTTTTGTTCATCATTATATCTATGAAAATGAGCACAGTCTCTGGCACACCATTTTAAAAGACAATCCTTGCAGTGAGTGAGTTGTAGCAGGCTGTCTGTATGCTGGGCATATAATACATTCTATACAAACTTGTTTAATCACCACAATATCCATGTAAAGTAGATACTACTTGATGTCTTTTTTTGAGTGTGGGGTTCTTGGCTTCACTCTGGGAAAGGTTTCATTCACCAGAGGTCCCTCCCTGTTCAGCAGCGCGCCGTGAGTTCCCAGGCGAGTTTCTCCAAGAGGCAGAGACGTAGATATTTTAAGAGCAGGTTTAGTGGAAAGGGACAGAAAAGTAAAAGACACTTGCATAGACACAAGAGGGCAGGAAGCGCTGTCCCTAAGTGGGGGCAGCATTAGGTTTTATCACCTTCCTTTGGTAGGGAGGGACTTTGAGGAGATAATACATATATTCCAGGTGGAGATGCTAGAAACAGTACCCTCTGGAGATTATGACAATAGATTCCAGAGACAGAGCTCAATCTTCTATCTTTACTTTTGGTCTAACATTCCTGATAGCAGTCAGATGTCTGCGGGGGTCTTATGCTTTATGATCTAGGCATTGGTGCCTAAGAATCTTTATTTGTACAGGTGAGTTAATAGTCGTAAATCCCTTCAAAGGATTTCTGTTTGTCTAGTTGAGTTACTGGTTGTTAATCCTTTCCAAGAATCTTTGTCTAGTTGAGTTAGTGGTTGTTAGTTAGATTTTTGTTATATAGTTGAGCTACTGGTTGTTAGTCCCTTTTACCCCACTTCCTTGTGTGAGTCAGGTCTCTGGTCTTACGGTACCTCCTTTCCAGTTTCTTTATTCTTTATCCTCTATCACTACCATTCCCAGTTTACAAATGATTAAGCTGAAAGAATGGATGTGAGCTGGTCGCTAAATATCACAGTTAGTAAGAGGCAGAGCAGAGATTTATGATTAACTACCATACCATATGTCTATGGTGTAATAACCTAGATTCACATGTGTGTATATGTGTGTGATTAGATATTAATCATCATTTTACCAAGATGAATAATTATAATCAGTTTATGGAACATCTTCTAAGTTATCTCAAGTCTTCTGTGTATAAGGACTATGGGGTAACATTCAATGATCTACTATTTTGTATGTGGAGAAATAGGTGTCTATATGAGAGAGAAAGAAAGCAAATCTATGATTAGTTATTATACTAGATATCCTCCAGTGTGGTAAGACCTAAATAAATCCTTATTCAAGAAGATGTCTTCTTCAAAATTATAGACATGTCTTCTTCAAGAGTATGCTTCCACAAGGGTCAGAAAATTGGACTGCTATTCCAACCTCCTTCTAGTTACACAACTGGTGTTAGGTACATTTTCAGAGGCCAAGTATAAAGACTCCATTCACAAAATGTCCTCACAGAGAAAATAATTTGGTTTGTCCCTATTCTAATGTCAAATCAAACTACTACCATTTCTCTCCAAAACTAGCCTCAACTAGTTCCCCCCTCCATTGATAATCACATGGCAGCTGTTACTATGTTTGCAAAATTCCATTATGAGTATCCTATCTTGCCTGAGTTCCAAAGCAACTGAAAACAAAGACAAAGGATTAAGGCAACTAGAGACCACACACACACACACACACCCCTCATGTACATACATTTATTAGTATGCAGTCCATTAGTATGGACTGATGTAGAGAAGAACATGGTTGATGTCTAATCCCCAGAACTGGCCCGGTTGATGCCTTAGGCATTCATGATTAAGTTTTCTGCATTGCTGCAAACAGTGGAAGACACATGATTTCTAAGGGGTCAGGGGAGTTAGTCAAGGGTCTGTGAAATGGGAGGGGAAAGAAGGCAGGAATGTTAGAGGAGCCAGCTTGCCCTGCCATTCAACTCCTTTCCTTTGGAATGTGGCCCTGTTCAGAGAAAGACCAGGCACAAATTGCTCAGACAAGAGGGGAATTTGCAAATGATAACGAAGGCAGACATGCTAACATCCCACCAGGCAGGAATGCTTGTCTGAAGGGGCTTTTACTGAATTGATTTGTTTTATTGTTTTTCCCCTTCACTTCCAGATTCATCAGGCCAATAAATCACTCCACCTTGGATGAATAAGAAGATGGAGATAAACCAGGAGTGTCAAGACAGCTCAGAGTGAAACCCTCAATTCAGAGGAGACTGGAGGAGAGGGAGGAAGTGCTGCCTGCCAGCCATACCTGTCATGGAAGATGTGTTCTTTCCTTGCGCAAAAATAGACCACAGAAGTCTGTAAAGGACTAGACTAGAGCTAGTTTTAGTCCCTCCAGGTCTTCAAACATGCACATGTTTCACCCTTTCATTTGTGTAACATAGACCAGACTTCAAAGAGAAATTCATCTTTCAACAAGTACTAATTGACTAGGAGGCTGAGCGTCTGTTTGAACGTATATCCTAGGTCTGTCACTGCTTACTGGGGTGTTCTTCAGCAAATTGCTTAATTTCTATGAGCCTGGGTGTCCTCATCTATAAAAAGGTAATGTGTTTAACCCATAGAATTGTTTCATGATTGCATATAAAGCATTTAATACAATATGTGCATTATAGAATGCTCTCAGCAAGTGGCCATTCTGATTTTATTATTTAGCCTATGATCTTAAAGGTCTAGCCAAACAGTTTTTATATTGGTCATTCATTCTCTATAATAATGCCAAAGGATGGAAAATAAATTAAAAAATTCTCACTCAACTTTCCTGTGATTTCACCATATGTTTATGCACATCCAGGTTTTTATTTCCAATTCAATCCACATCCTTTGTCACATACACCTGAATCTGGGAAAAGCACTCAGAAAGAAAGAGAACACATCATCCAAAGACTCGTTGTTTCGGCTTCTTTATGGATGTGTTTGTTGTTGTGCTTACATTTGTGGGGTGGAAGTCGATTTCTTATTCCAGAGCTGGTTCCACAGACATCAATGTGAATATCATAAATACCCTGCTCTGCCCTGAGACCTTACACAGGCATCATTTTCATGATTCATAGTCAACACTTCCCTGGCTCAACTTCTCCACCTAGAGGCCTGAGTAAAACAAGCACACAAATCTGAGTTGCAGCTACAGTGCTAAAGTGAAGTGTGGCAGTGGTGCTGAGTACCCTGGTTTCTCAAAACCCTCTTCTCAGCCCCCTCCCAGGGTCTGCTTCTGCCATACCGAAGACCTATACATTACTCTGTTACTCCAGGGAGCAGCGGTGTTTTGTACTTTGCTTCTAAGGGAGCACAGGTGAGTCCAGATTCCCTAAGAGCTCCTGGAGGGTTGGCTGGGTCAGTGCAGCCAGGAAAAGAAAAAGAGATCTGTTCTTGGCAGGTACCAGTGGGAATTGGGTAAAACTGTTCAGAATGAAGTGCCTACTGTGTGCTGTGCTTAACAACAAGTCCAGTTCTTCAGATTTGAGACTTAGTGTCCTTCCTGCCCGTAATCATGAGATCAGGGAGTGGAGAACAACTGAAAGATAAAAGAACTTTATCAAGGCAATAGAGCACCACCCAAGAAATAGAATGACTTCCTGAGGGCCAAGAAGGGATGGTCTCCTGAGCTCTTACTCCCCCACAAGTGATGCAGTGAAACAGGATAGGTCTCTCTTTCTGCCCCACCATATAAGCATTCCTATCCGTTGCATTTAACAAGTCTGCCTCCTTGCATTGGAAAAGGAAGAACATCCCTAAGAGTTAATAAGGAAGTGAAACATCTAAGGAAGTTGAGCATCAGTGTTAACAAAACAAGCTGGCACCATCTGAAATCTGCAGATTTCAGTGCTGGGCCTTCCTATTTCCCCTTCCAGTCCCTCACCCATCTCCCTTTTGTTTGACTCTTTTGTATAAATACCCTGGGGCACTCAGCCAAAGAGCAGGATGGTGGTCTATTTGTGGAAAAATTAAACTACTTTCCTTCTGAAACTGTTTCCTTTTATTGGCTGAAGGAAACAGAGGCCTGCATTTCCTACCACCTCAAAGGTATTTTTGGAAACATAACCCCAGAAGCTCAGGAAAGGAAACAAAACGAGAAATAAACAAGTGGGACCTATACAAACTTAGAAAGGTTTTGTACTCAAAAGTTATCATCACAGAAAAAAAGGCAACCAAGCAAGGGAATAATTATTTACATACCATGTGTCTGACAAGGGGTTCATCTCCAAAATCTCCACAGCACGTAATCCAAGAGCAAAGAAAAAAACGACCCAAATGAACAGTGGATAAAGGTGCTCAATAGCCACTTTTCAAAGAAGATAGTTCCATAGCCTGTAGACATGCAAAAATGTTGAACATCACTTATATAAGGCAATACAAATTAACCACACTCAAATACCACTGCACTGCTATGAGAATGGCTCATGAATGAACCATTTCATGACTCATGCTGTACTGGGTCAGGCAAGACCCAAGGGAAAACAGCTGGAGGGGCTACCTCTGAGCAAACTCCAGAGCCCGAGGCAACTGTGAACACAGGGCTTGAAAACAAGGAGTGCTGAACCCAGATTCACCCAGGTGTGAACCTGCCCCTGAGGCACCAGATTCACCCAGGTGTGAACCTGCCCCTGAGGCCCCAGGGTGGGGGAGGGTGCCTCCCACCTGCCCAGAGGAGCGCTCTCCCCTCACCACCCTGGGTGGAGGGAGTCCAGGGGCGGGATTCACACAGAACACCGTTGCACTTTATTGCGTCCAATTTCACGCATCTCTATTATTTACTACACTTGGCCCTCTTGTAGAACTCTAATATGATCTCTAATACTGTCATCTCTTGTTACTACAAAAGGTGCAGTGCAGACTTCTACTGTGTTACAATTTTTGTCAGGTTATTGTCGTTACACTGGAGCTTGTGTGGACCTCATTGATCTCAATTAAGAGCGCCGCCTTGTGGACTGAAGTGGTAACGTGGGAAGAATGTGGACTAATGACTGCGCGGATGGGCGGGGAGCCACAGAGACGAGGCCCCGCCCACGAGAGGCTCTCATTTACTCCTGGTTCATTCATTTTAGTTCATTCCGATTTGTGCTCATTATCTGGAAAGTCTCTCAAGGAATGGGAGCTTGTTTTTACTGCCCGTTTTTACCATAGTCAACTAAAAAGCTAACTATCCATTAGTTAGAATGTATAGATTCTAACTATCCATTAGGTATAGAATGCAAGAAAATATTACTAATTAACCTGTAGCTGAAGTGAACAATACACTGACAAGTTTTCTTGGTCTACTTACTTCATGGTAAAAAGGTTTTGAAAGTTACAAAAAGATGATATTTTTGCTTACTTGAAATAGGTCTGCCTATTGCAGCATAAAATACATCTGGCAGTTAATAGCATAATTGGATTGTGACACCTGCAAGAAGTTAATTTTTCAATTTGTAGAAACTACCTACATTTCTTCCAGCGCTGCCACTGAAACAGACAAACACGTCATTACATCCATGTGGTCTGAGGAGGGATTGCTCCAAAGACAGCTTCAGCTAAAAAGCAGCAGCCCAGAGGTCTCACTGTGCAAAGATTATTATTGCTTAAACACAGATGCTGAATTAACAAGGAAGAAAACTCAGCAAAATGTGTGTTAGTAAGACTAGAGTCTTCAGGAAGACATAAAGGCAGAGTGAAAGGAAACTAATTGCACATTATTGAAATGGGGATGGTCAGCATGACTTTTATTGCTTCTGCTTATCTTGCATGAATAGCAGAGTAGGTTTGTAACAACAGGACAAAGGGAAAAGCATCTTTCCCAAGTTGCCACGCTTTATTTAGAGTGCAGGTCCGCAAGATTCTTAGCTGTTCTTGATGTGACATCTTTTGGCTGGACTAAGAATAGCCACTTAGTGTACATCTATAAACTGTAATACTCAGTCCTAAACAAGGAAGGAAATTCTGATACATGCTACAACTTGTAGGAACCTTAGAGGCATTATGCTAGGACAATAAATAACCCAGACACAGAAGGGGAAAAAATTTAGAAATTTTTTAGAGAAATTCATCTTATGGGCATATCCAGAGCACTCAAATTCAGAAACAACATAGATCTGAATAAAGTGACACAGTGGGCACTTCAAGCAGTGCAAACCTCAAGTGCAAGAGCCCTAACATGGAAAATCTGTGTTGTTTTGAGCTAAATAGGGCCAATGTGTGTGGGGGTGGGCGTGGGTGGGGATGATTAAAACTGAAATACTGGCCTGTTTTTGTCATGGTTATATGATAATACACCATAAAAATGATAATTTCATTTTTCCCTTGGGTTAAGACCACCTAAGACGTCAGCTATCAGTCTGGGGAAAACAAATTGTTCAGCACCCATGCAGAGAAATGGAGAATGGAGGCGGCAATAAATAAATAAATAAACATTGCATGGACATGAAAACCTAAGTGAAAAGGTCAAACAGGAAAACCCAGTCACAGTGCAGACATGTGCACACTTTTAACCCACCTAGGTTGTGAAAATGAGGAATGATCGCAACAGTTTCAAGTGAGACAAGTCAGTCAGAATGGAGTCAGATTTTTCACACAGTTGGAGCAGGTGTTGAAAGTTGAAGTGGTTTGGATTATAACATAGGAACTAAGATAATTTACTCTTTTGTTGGATCCCTGGAATATTTTGGTCAAATACAAAGTGGAGTATTGTGATGAAAACACAATGGAATGTTTCATGTAAGTTAAATACATGGTAAAGGAAGAATTTGAGTATAAGATAGAGTATTTGTTCTTCTATTAAAGTTTCCTGTGCATTTAAACTGTTAAGTAACTTACTTTTTAAATGTCTCTCCAGAAAAACGGACAAGACATTGAAATTCTTTATGGAGCACCAGCCCTGACCAGATCCAATGCATCTAATGTCGTGGAGCAAAGTGTCTTTAGGAGTCTGTATTTACCCTATGAAGATTGATCAGGCTTTTTGCACCATTGGCCTCTGTGGCTATCACCTGCGGCCTTCAATGCTGGGCACGCCTGATGGTGGACACCTGGAGTGTGGTGTGCGCATGCGTGAGTGGGCAAACCTGAGGTGAGAGGCTGAGCATTTAAGGGCGGCGTCAGCGTTGAGGATCCCGGCAGAGCGCCCTGGAGACGGACTGCGAGACAGGAGGAGGGAGGACGCGCAGCGACTGGGAGAGGAAGAGACCTTGAGAGAAGGCCAGAGAGAGCCCAAAGGAAGTAAAGGTTTGTCAGAGGCTGAGGGGCCTGCCAGCCCCCCTCACCCTCCAACCTCCGGCCTGCTCTGCCCGCTCTGCACCAGCCCAGAGAACCCAGAACGCCCGAGCGGCCAAAGACTTGCAGGCTGGAGGCCTCTGGCGCCCTGGCCCTCCTGCCTGCCCTGCACCTGGTTCCTTCACTACAAACGGAGAAAACAAAGGCCTGAAGCAGCAGCAGCCGGGGACTCCAGGGCTCCTTTACCATCCGCCTGCGGCTTCAGGGGCCCGCCTGGGCCGGACGCCGCCGTGACTGGCTCTGCCCCGCAGACAGGTATGGGGCCCCCAAAGCCTCCTCTGGGCACCGCCCGAGTCCCGAGTGCAGGGGGGCGGTCTCCGCAACAGGGGAAGGCTTTGGGCGGAGGTGCTGCGTGTCCCTCACGGTTCTGCCCGTGGGTTCCAGGACAGCGCTGGAGGTGGACAAGGCCCGGGAGCTGCAGCACAAACCCGGCGTGGAGGCGTCTGCTGCAGGCCCAGCCCGCGACCGAGCAGCAGGCTGGTGGGGAGAAAGCGGCCCGACGCGGCTCGCCCGGTGCCGATGCAGGAGATGACCCTCGGACTGACCTAGAGATGACCTAGAGACTGGGAGCTTTGGCGGCTGATGCCTGTCTGTGGCCCCCTGGGGGTGGATGCGATCACCTACACACCCCGGAGATGGGAGGGGGCGGGGGTGCTCTGAGCAGCCTTGCGTGAGGCTCTCTGCGAGGGCCGGAGGCAGCTGTGCGATACAACTTGGATAAGCCAAAAGCTGGGCCGAGCTCGGGAGCCCTGAGGCTCGCTAGGCGGCCGGGGATGGTGAGGAGGCAGGTGAGCCGCTTCCATCACCCCGGGCGTGAGGCCCAGTTCACTGTCCGATAAGGGCGAGGTGCTCAGGAACCTCGGGGGCGGCAGGGAACGGGCTTGTGGTGGAGACCACATGGGGAGGGGCAGAGGCCACAGGTGGAGCTCCCTTTCCAGGCGCCCCAAACACGTTCAGGTGCAGAGGGTGGGCCTGACGCGGGCCGCTTTCCCTGGTGATGAGCGCTGCGAGTAGGTGTGAGGCAGTGAGTACCCCAAGTGCAAACTGGGGAAGGGGGGCTGCGGGGTGCGGCGTGCGGCTTGCGGCAGAGACTACAGCCCAGACAGCCCTAGCCTGAGAGCTCCAGGCCTGTGCCGCAGACCGAGGAGTGTGGAGCGCGCCCCTGACCAGCGCCTGCGGTAGGAGGCTGAGTGGCTGCAGCCGGTGCTAGTTACCTCAGCGGCTTGGGGCCCTGTCTCCACTAGCTGCTTTACATTGTTTGCTCTGCATTCACCTGCATGCAGACTGTGGCTGCGAGCGCACAGTAGCCAAGGCAACTACTACGTGGAAAATAAACAGGAGGAGGGGGTGGGTTGTAGGCTAAGTGCCTTTGTGGGTTGGTGTGGCCTGAAAGTAAGAAGCCCTTGGGAGTCTGGGATCCGGATAAGCAGGGTGGGCAGCTGAAGACAACCAGGCTGTGCTCCAGAACCGAAGAAACAAGCTGTGAAGAGAAGGTGGAAAGGTAAGAGAGGGGCAGAGGGGCAGAGGGGCAGAGGGGCAGAGGGGCAGAGGGGCAGAGGGGCAGAGGGGCAGAGGGGCAGAGGGGCAGAGGGGCAGAGGGGCAGA
>JAGFMF010011942.1:8790740-8815501 GCA_019455555.1 Galemys pyrenaicus | reverse complement strand
GAGGGGGCAGAGGGGGCAGAGGGGGCAGAGGGGGCAGAGGGGGCAGAGGGGGCAGAGGGGGCAGAGGGGGCAGAGGGGGCAGAGGGGGCGTTGCTGAAAAGATTCTGTTCAGTGGAAATCTAAAGTATTATGAAGGAAATTAAAGGCAGATGTAATAATTTGACTCATTTGAGTAATTGATTTTATTAAACTGTCCAGTTTTCGATGGTCCGTCCTCAAGAGACTCACTGTCTTGAAGTTTTGAAGCTGGAAGCATCTTGCACAATCTGTTTATTGGGAAAAAATTGTTAATTAGGTAATTATTTGAGAGCGGCAGATTTTCTCCAAAAGACTAGACTGAATTTAGCTCTAGGGGATCTGATGGCGCCTGCGCAGTGACGGGGCAGTGGATCCTGAGCATGTGCAAGGCCGCAGCTGCTGTGCTCCATGCTCCGTGACCAGCACTCTGGGGCACGCAGGTCAGAGCTGTGCATTCTGCCGCTCACCACCTGGCTCCCGTGCTGTCGTGAACGTCCAAACTTCACCACCCAAGAGCAAGAGTCCAGGAAATGTATATACCAACCGGTGGGAGGTCCTAGCAAATGTGCTAAGGGCTGAAGGATCAAAAAGCATCTGAGTATCTGGAGGAGAGGTGGACACCCGGATATTTGTCTTGGGCATAGGAAAAGGGCCTCCTTGCATCAGGGCAGGATGGTGTTTGTGGAGGTGCAGACCTCATGGAGATCACTGGGTTCTAAAGGAGTACCGTGTGTCATGACTGTAACAGAGCCCAGGCGAACTGAGCTACCACACAATTGTACACCAGCACCTTTTATAATTACTGTATCAGAGCCCATCGTAATTAGCTATACATAAGCATCAAGTAGCCTTAACTCTAACAGAGCCAAAGGCGTTGCCCTCAGAATTGAGTTCCAGGTGAGCACAATGAAAAATAACTCCAACAGAGCTGACCTTAATTGAGATCACTGAGTTGCACATGAGCACCATGAGTAATAATTAAAACAGAGGTGATGTTAATTGAGCTCACAGTTGAGTTACGCATGAGCCATCAATGAACACTAGGCTGAAGCTGACAGTTCTGGAGCTTAGAATTAAGTTCCACACCAGCACTGGAAAAGAGCTATCATAATTAACATCACCAATATGAGATAGAAACTCATATGTTAGAATAACACTTGAAATTATCCAAGACCTGATTCCAGATACTTGCTTGAACTGCTTACATGAACGCAAACATCACATTCAGAAAGCTGTTTGCACAAAGTGCCCAGTCTTTCAGATGAAACAAATATGGTGCCTCATAATTTTTTAGCCAAATCCTAGGCTGCCAAAAGCAAATGGGAAACTCCAAATACCAGGTGTTTCCTAACACACAAACAGCACCCAAACTGAGAGGACTCACAGACGCAGAGGGCTCCCCAAAGTGTGAAGGTGGGGTCTCGGCGTGCACGCCCGGGGAACTCGCGCGGAGGCCAGGAGACTGCGGGGAGCCGCGGTTTCCATCTCCTCAAAGGTGAATCCGTGGAGCAGAGAAGAGCTGCTGCGTCAGAGTTGGCGTTGGAGAGCGAAGTGGCTCCCGGCTCGCCAGATTGATACCCAACACCTGCTTCGGCTTCCCTCAGCCAATAAAAGGAAAAAGAGTCTGAGGAGAAGGAAAGTAGTTTGATTGTCTCCAGACTGAAGGCAGCAGACTCGCGTGTAAATGACCACGGTTCTGCTCTTTGGCAGAGTGCAGGGAGACAGGCGAGGGTTTGCAAAGGAGAGATAGGAAGGGCCAGCTGTCCTTTCGAGGCAGGCACCTGGAGATTTCGGGTGGGTACCAGCTTGCTTTAACAACTGTTTACCCTCTTAGGGATATCCTTCCTCTTCCTTAGAATGCAAGAAGACAAACTTGTTAAATGCAACAGACAGGAATGCTTATCTGCTGGAGCAGGAAAAGAAACTTTTCCTGTTGCACTGCACAACATACACACAAACGCTCACATACACACCTTGTGTGCATACCTTTACTAGTAACAAAACATTGTTAACTCTCAGCAAGTGGCCATTCTGATTTTATTATCTAGCCTATGATCTTAAAGGTCTAGCCAAACAGTTTTTATATTGGTCATTCATTCTCTATAACAATGCCAAAGGATGGAAAGTAAATAAAGATTCTCACTCAACTTTCCTGTGATTTCACCATATGTTTATACACATCCTTTGTCACATACACCTGAATCTGGGAAAAGCACTCAGAAAGAAAGAGAACACATCATCCAAAGACTCGTTGTTTCGGCTTCTTTATGGATGTGTTTGTTGTTGTGCTTACATTTGTGGGGTGGAAGTCGATTTCTTATTCCAGAGCTGGTTCCACAGACATCAATGTGAATATCATAAATACCCTGCTCTGCCCTGAGACCTTACACAGGCATCATTTTCATGATTCATAGTCAACACTTCCCTGGCTCAACTTCTCCACCTAGAGGCCTGAGTAAAACAAGCACACAAATCTGAGTTGCAGCTACAGTGCTAAAGTGAAGTGTGGCAGTGGTGCTGAGTACCCTGGTTTCTCAAAACCCTCTTCTCAGCCCCTCCCAGGGGCTGCTGTCATAGCGAGCGGTGTGCTGTACTTTGCTCCCAAACAGGCTTCCATCTGTTTTGCTTACCACTGAGCTGACAGTGTCCAGCAAGTAACAGGCACTAAATTAATATTTCTTTAATGAAGGTAAAATGAATGACCACCAAATAAAAGGACAATAAAAATATCCATGTTTCCTGTCCCCAAGTTCATGTCTTTCTTTTTCAACCTCTGGTTTTCCTTTTGAGATATATTTTACATGCAGCACCTTTTCAGAGTATAGTTATAACTTTGAGACATGCACACAGAACTACCACTAACGGTGAGTCCCTCCCCCACCCCTTGCTCCAGGCCACCACTGACCTGTTTTCTGTCCCTGAGGTCTTTTGCCTCACCCTGAGTATTCCAAAAGGTGGACTTTAAGCCTGGATTCTCTCACTTGACTCACACTGCACTTGTGACTCACCCCTGTAGTTGTCGGTATTCCATTTTGTGGCTGTTAGCAGTTTGTTTAGACCCTGGCTAAAAAGCATTTGTTATTTCCAAGGGGGGTTTGGTCAATTATGAGTCAAGTAACCATAGACATTTGCATACAGGTTATTAGAGATCTTAATGCTTCATTTCACTTGGGTATATGCCTAAGAGAGGGATTGTCAGATTGTTGGGCAAGGTTATGTTAACCAGTTTGAGAAACTGCCGTACTGCCATACAAAAAGCCGGAATTATTTTGCGTGCCTGTCAGCAGCTGATGGCACTTCCAGTTGCTCTGCTTCCTGCCAGCATCTGAGCCTGTTCTCAGGGACCGCCAGTCGGGTGGGCTGTGAATGTATTACTTTGTGACTTTGATTGATGTTTTCCTAATGCCTATGATGTTGAGCAGTCTTATATTGATTTGCCAAGTGTCTATTTTCTTTGGCAAAGTTTCCAAATACTTTGTTCATTTCTTTATTGGGTGTGTGTTTTCTTCTTCTTAGTGAGATTTGAAATCTTTATATATTGTGGATAAAATTCTATCAAATACATGCTTTTACTTTGTAGAAATTGATTTGATTACATTCATTTTAACCTTTTCTTTTTAAGCACGTGTTTCATGCAAAGTGGTTTAATAAATTTAGGCACCTGAATGAAGGGGAACCCCACAGCCTGTTTGAATTGCAGGCCAGGGCTTCCCCAGAGATTTGAAGCACTAGGTACCAGCTCCCTCTCGTTACGGCCAATGGCCCAGTTCTGTCAGGGCCACCGACATTGTAGGAAGTTGTGCACCTCTGATTCGCCTGCCCTCAGGCCCCTCCTCCCCTTCACAGATAGATATTCTTCTCCTTTCAGCTCTCTCTGCACTGACAGCTAAAGCAGCGCAGCCCTCTCTCTCAGTGTGGAGCTGCCCAGTCAGAGGACTCTGCAGCCTGAAGGGGAGACACCAAGAAGAAGAGGATGGGGAACTCTCTTCTAAGGGAGCACAGGTGAGTCCAGATTCCCTAAGAGATCCTGGAGGGTTGGCTGGGTCAGTGCAGCCAGGAAAAGAAAAAGATCTGTTCTTGGAAGGTGTCAGTGGGAATTGGGTAAAACTGTTCAGAATGAAGTGCCTACTGTGTGCTGTGCTTAACAACAAGTCCAGTTCTTCATAGATTTAAGATTCAGTGTCCTTCCTGCCTGTACTCACGAGAGCAGGGGGTGGAGAGCAACGGAAAGATGAAAGAACTTTATCAAGGGAGGTCTAGGCAATAGAGCACCACACAAGAAATGGAATGACTTTCTGAAGACCAGGAAGGGATGGTCTCCTGAGCTCTTACTTCCCCAGAAGGAGTTCAGAGATTCCACCATCCTTTCAGTCACAGAAAAGTTCAAAATAAATAACAAGCTGACATAAATAACATAATGATATTAAATCTAGAAAACTTTTGGTTTCTGTCATTGCATTTATGTTTAAATTCTTTCCCCATTCCAACCTGTGCAAATGCTTTAGGACTGGTTGCATATGGAGACTTTGGAAAACGTTGGTAGACAATTTGTGGCAATAGATAGGAGTATAGTAGCCTCTGCTTCAGCAGGCAGATTATTATTAACAGATATAAGTGCCAGGGGAATTCCAGTATCAACACAAATATCCAGTATCGGTTGATCGTGATCCCAGTAGCAACACAAATAAGAGAGATGAGGAAACTTGGAAAAATTATGAAGCAAAGTGGGAAACCTGGAGAGGAAAGACTTAGCTCATCCCTGTGTTGTTTTAAAGTGGCAGCAGTAAACTCAAGAGGTAATCTGGAATCTGGGAAAGCAAAACTCCCAACAGAGACCATACAAGCAAGAGCAAATCCAACAAAAGATTCCTCAGAATGGAGTCCTGCAAGTCCTGGTCTTCGCAAACCTGACAACAGATGTGAAGACAGAGGCTAAAACATTTTGCAGTTTTGACAGGGGATGAGACATTTGGTTAAGCACCAAACCCTCATCACAGGAAACCAGATCCTCATTACCTGCTGTCTCTTTGTCTAGCTCATGTACCTCTTTACTCAAGCTTTGTCCAACCTAAGCTCTAAGCTTCTATTTCTGAGGTAATGACCACATCCCCCACGTCACTACAGTTATTGAAGTGTTTGTGGAGCGAATCATTTGTGAAACTGTAGTGCAGTTAAACCAATACTTTCTCATCAAACCTTTCAAGTGCATGGAATCACTAAAATATGGAACTAGTATCAGGGTCTAAGAGTGCCACAGGATGGCAAAGCCAGATGTTCTAAGGCTCACGGAGTTTTCCTCACTCTTCCCATGATTTCAGAGGGAGGTTTAGAAGGATTAAACGTCAGCCTCTGAGCCAAGACCTGTTAGGAATTGAGGACCTGGAGACCCCTGAAAAAGATGGCTTTCCACAGTGCAATCTAAGGACAACATATCAAGATTCGGGGGAAGTGTAACAAGGCATATGATAGATCATACAAATGATGGAACAGGCTAGAAGGACCATGTATAGAGAGGAAAGAAAGAAACTGGGTAGACTGGGGATCCCAGATACAAGAACCTGGAATTGCTGGCATGTGGTCAGGTGTCAAACTCGAGCATCCGAACTGAAATGTAAGAAGATAGAGCAGAAATGCTGAGAGAAATAATCAGCTTACAAAGAGCTATTCATATTTAACTTCGTTTGGCACAACTCCATGAGGGAAGCAATATGCGTATCCTCATTTTATAAAATGGGTAAGTGTGGCTTCATAAACCTAGATCCAGTAACTCAGAATCCACCATCTCCTTTCTTCTGACTCCTGTTTATCCTCAGTGATCTGAACATCTTAGTTTTGGGGTTTCAATGATTTCCTTCCAGTTCTTCTGCAGCCATAGAAACAGAAAATATAAGCTAAGGTCTTAATTCTGACTGTATCCGGAAGTAAAGGAAGAACTACTTCCCTGTCTCTTAGCCCCAACGGTTCTGAGATCTCTTGTTCCGCTATTCCTCGGGGTCCAAATGAAGACTGGATGATCTCCTGAGCTAGTTAGAGTTGCTCTGTCCATGGCCATTCAGTCATTTCTCAAATACTTAGGGGCTTTCAGAACATAGCCACACTGGTGCCCACAGCCAAGGTCACATGCAGCAGCAAAGTTCCACTGGACAGGATATTTTTGCATGGTGATTTCCAAATACTGTTACCTGGTATTACTGTGACAGGCAGTTCTTTACAAAGGACTTTCATATTCAACCATGTGTTTTGCCTGAATGCCTCACATTCATAAGGATGCCCAGAATACTTTGATTTCTACCTAGAGGTCTGACTGCAGAGAGATCTCTTGTTCGGTTATTGCTTGGAGTCCAGGGAAGATTAGATGATCTCCTGAGATAGCTAGAGTTACTCTGTCTGTGGCTACTCAATCATTCATCAAATAGTTATTTTTACTGGGTTCTGAGCACTGTGGCATATGTTTATGATCCATACCATGATGAACAACATAGATATGACCTTGTGATGTAAATGTTTTGAAGTTGATGTAGGAGGACATAGACATGTGAGCAGACAATTAATAGTGTGACATAAATAGCATAAATTTGGAGTGCAGTGGAGATAGTGCCTTTAGAGATATTGCCTAACTTGTACCTGAAAGAAGTTTCTAGAACACCCACATGTTGTACCTTGATTTCTTGGTGCTACTCTCACAAGGGGCCAAATAAATCACTGGGATTGAGAACAAGCAAGCCGCTTTCCTTTGCTGAGAACACAGCACGATGTTTCTCTCATGGCTAGGAGTTGATGGTATTATTTTTATATTTCCAAAACATCAGTTCCATCATGGGTGTCAAAGGTGTACTAGCATGGTGGGTAAATAAAGTCATCTAGGATGGAGCTGGGGAAAAAATGATTTTAAACAGGAATGGTAAAGGGAGGGGAGTCGCCCTAACAACCTGCAAAAACCAACCTTGTGATTTATGTCACCTCTTGGGTATTTCAGATGCTGGGACTGCCACGTGGCTGAAGGGTGTGTCTGCCTTCCATGGTGAGTGGAGAATTGTTTACCAAAGGTATTTCCCTAAGTGTGGTTTCAATGTGGTATTTACTGTAAGCAGCCTCTGAACTCCCTGCTGTCTGTGGTCACAGAGGAGTCTTGTCACCGGTCAGGGAAGTGATGCTTCATGTTTGATGGAAAACAGGAACAGTCGTCTCATGGTGGAACGTGCCGCTCATGGGAAAGCTATAATGAAACTGGCTTCCAATGCAGAGAAAGACCCTCAATGACACTGAAAGTCCCAAGTCTCCTAGCACAGAAGCACGCATTTCTGTCCCTTGCACATAGAACTACCAGCAGGGGTTGCCATGTAATGCATAGACCCAGCTGGGAGAACTTTGAGAGTGAAAGGTGTGATACAACAGTGAAGGGCCGCTGAGTGCTTGATATGAACCAAGCTGTCTGAACAAACCAGGACATGGGGTCATCCGCAAAGCAGATGCTGCCTTTGTCTGTTGAGATGATAACAAGCTCTTGTTATATTTATATCGTGTTTTTCCAGGGGGTCATTTACACAGGGAAGTTACTTTCGAGCTCATCTAGGAAGCCCTTATATGTTTGCTTGCTTACTTGTTTGGAGATGTTAGGTTGGAATTGAGATTAGGATTGGAAATAATCATGGCTCCTAAATCACTTGATATAAAGGAAATTGATATATTGTCAGAAAAAAAATCTCCAGGAAAGTTATTACATCACTATAGTTCTCTGCCTATACATAATTCCATATCAGACCTAAAAAAGGCAGAAGGGGGTAAGGAAGAGAAAAAGAAAGAGAAAAGGAGGGAGGGAGGGAGGGGAGGAAGAGATTTCTACTTTGTCTTATCCTTCATTGTACACTATTCTATCCTGTTATTTCTCTGTGCTAAGGAGGTACTCTAAAAGGTCCACAACCTTAACACATTAGAGTTAAAAATAAGTATTAATAGTTGAGTTTCCTTTGAGAGTTTCCGGAGATTGAAATACTGAATTTATTTTTCTTTTACAGGAAAAAATTACACAGATTTAAAGCAAAGGAAAATTCCCAAAAGGAAAGTAAGTTATAGCTTCCAGATCATTTTCACTTTTGGGGGTGTACATTCCACACTGCCCCTTTGTGCTCCCTACAACCCTCGGGCATATTCTAGCACAATACTTTCACGTTTTACTGCCATTTGTCCAGTTGCAGTTTTTTTTCTCTACTCAGTGTTGAGCTCCTGCAAGACCCAACAAAAGTTTTCCTCCCATTCTCCATCTGGCCTCTGAGTGCAGCTGTGGACATGAGCTGACCCATCACCCCTAGATGTGCTGTAGGGGAGGGTTACCCGATTAGGGCTGCTCCAGCGGCTCCTTGGGCCTTGGGTTGCTTATTTCTGATATTTCCTCAAATCTCCCCTTGTGCAAAATTTCATTGGCTGTATTTTCTTTCTCCAGATGAAGGAACATCATCTCCTCCCACCCAGGTAATTAGAACTTCTCTGAGCCTTTTGGTAAAAATGCAGACATCTCAGATGGCAGAAGTTGGCTTCTAGGGTCCCTTCTGACATTAATAAATGAAAGACTGTGTGTGTATGTGTGTGTGTGTGTCTGTGAGATCTATCTGTATTTTATCTTATTTAATTGATAATATTTCATTACATTTTATGTTTTAGGTATGCATATACATAGAATGCATATCCATAGAAAGTCTTTAGATGCCCAGTGTTGATGAGCCCTGGGACTGTATGGAGGACCTGTTGCAAAACAGCAGCTGCTTCTGTTATGCAACTTACTGAAAGGAACTGATCGTTACTGAACAGATGGTCTATGCCAGGCAGTAGCCTGAGCACTTCGCAGGCATCATCTCATGCAACCCTCACAGCAGCCCTGCAAGATGGGTACTGTCATTCTCATCTCTCCCATTTTGCATGGAGGCTTTGGCAGTGGGCTGCTCTGCTCAGTGGTGAGAAGGCGCCCTGGTCCCCTCTGGCTGTGCACCACAAGGAGTTCTGCTCTTCATTTATGAGGCTCCTCCCATAAAATGTCCCTGTGATTGTCCTCTGAGGTCACAGGGAAGCATCACCCATCACACCAAGTACACACTTAATCTTTTAAGCTGCTGAGAGATTAAGTGGTCATCCCCTTAGCCAGAAGCTGACAAAGATGCCAGGGCATGAATCAAGACCTAACCTTCCCCTGTACTTTGCTGCTTTGCTTTTTATCTCCCAAGATTCCATTGAATGAGGTTTTATCTTTGGTTCTCTTTTTAATATTGCAAATTTCTCTAAATGGGTGGTTAAATATCATAACTAATCCCTTTAATATGCCATTAGATTGATCTTGGGTATGAAAACAGGCTGCTCTCAGGACCCTGAGACTTTGGAATTAAATGGAGATGTCAGGGGTCTCTGCAGAAACTAGGGAGAAACGACACCAGATGGGCGATGCCCCAGGGCAGCATGAGCACCACTGGCGAGCTAATGACTGGGGTGGGCGGCCTTGTAGCAGCGCTGGCCTAGACGCAGAGGGGAGGTTGTCCTGGGAGACTTTGCCGAGGTTGCCTGTGTTGAGACTGCAGCGTGAAGGGAATGACAAGAGGCTAATCCTGACAAGGCTCTCTTTCGCTGCTCAGGGCCAAGCTGACCAGAGCTCCACAGAGGATCTGTGCTACACCATCATCCACCACAGCGTCCCCAAGAGAAGGCCATCCGGGAACTCTGCTGAGGAGTTCTATGAAAACGTTTCCCCCAGGCCTGAGAAGCCCAAAAAGAAGTCAGAAGGAACCGAGACTGAGTATTCTCTTCTCCGAGTGACTTACTCCCCCAAGCACACACCCTCTCCAGACGAGGAATATGAACTTCTCATGCCTGATACAATCTTCTCTCACTCCCTGCAGCAGCCACGTATGCGCATGCCTTCTTCTGAGACTCAGTTTTCTCATTTATCATGAAGTGGTTGGAATAACCCTCGTCTAACACCAGCAAATAAAAGCTGAGGCAGGGACTCTGGTGGAACACACTGCCCTTCCAGCTCTCCCTGAGGCATCTCTGCAGGATGTGGTTGACAAACCACTGGGCCTTTTAGATCCTGCTCAATATCCAACAGCCAAGGATCAGCCAATTTTCTTATACACCATCTTTCAAAAGGGAGTGACCATCTTAGGCTGCAAGTGGTTTTGGAAGTGGGTTGTTGTGCTCGGTGGTGGGAAGGGCCCCTGCTCCTCTATGGCTGTGTCCTCCTTTGTCCAGATGAAGGAACATCATAAATGTCATAAATTCTCATGAAATGTCCATGGGATTGTCCCCTGAGGTCACAAGGAAGCCTCACCCATCATGTTGAGTGTACCCTGGCTGTCCACTCCATGTGTTCTGAGTCAAGCCTCTTCTCTCACAGCCTTCAAGGGGTCCTCTTACTCCACGCCTCTCAGCAGAATCCTTTGTGGTGTCCTTGACTCACTGACCTTCATGGTGTCCTTGGGTTGAGTCCATGAGTTCCAGCTCAGGTTTTATATAATTTTCCATATGATTTTAACCCATTAAAAAAAGCCTTTGTATTTCTCCCCTGAAATTTTAATAAGAATATCATCCAGAGCCTGATATCCTGACTTCTACATAGAAGAATCTATACTATATGATAAATATATTCGTGTCATGAATAAAATTTCCACATGGAAAAATAACCCCCATACACTCCTTCTCTAATGAACTCTTCTCTATATGCCCTGACTACTTATTTTCTCTTACCTTTTCTTCGGTGTTCCTAGAAAATATGTCTCAACCCTAAATCAGGGGTCAGCAATCTGTGACCTTCAGGCCAAATCTAACCTACCTCCTGTTTTAATAAATAAAATGTCACTGGAACTCAGCCAGGCTCCCTTGCTTACATATCTTCTGCAGCAGCTCAACCACAGGAGAACAGAGTGATTTCATACAGACGTAGGTCCTGCAAAGTCAAAAATAATATTTGGTCACTTACTACAATGGAAATTTCTTTCCATTCACACAGCAACATGACATACTGATGATTTGTTTTTAATGTTGGTTAACTTTTTAAATTCAAATTTTGATCATTTTAATGGTCCTTTGTTTGCATAGCTATATAACTTTGGGATTTCAGCTTCACCCCCGGACATGTGCAGATTTCACTCACCTGCCACCTTCTTCTCTCGTGCCCACCATACAGGATATAAAAACTAACAAAAAATATTTTTTGGCCTTTTTCAGAAAGATGAGTAAGCAGATTACTGCTTCTAAACAATCATCTTAGAGCTAAACTTAGAGCTATATATCTGATTATAACTCATGAGAGCTTTTATTGATGATGTGGAAATAGTAAACCACAGATTAGATAAGTGAGACTAAGAACAATTAGCAAATTAAACTATTTTTGCATTCATATCTGTGTTCTCAACTTCCTTTTATTTAATGCATGATGACATTCTTTATTTAAGGAAAGCTAAAAAAAAATAGTAAGAGTTTTGTTGCCTCAACCCTTAGGCGCATTGTATCTAACTCCTGTTTTGTCTCCAAAAGTAACCCAAGTTAAATAACTTTGTTACTTAAAATGTGCCAAGTACCCAGTGAGGATAAACCCAGTGACTGGAGGTTTGATGAGTCAACATGGGTTTGTTAAGATTTCAACTATCAGCTGATGGCCTTCACCTAAAGATTCCACTATATGCTGGTATCTAGTCCTTCACTAACTTCCTGTTTTAGCAAAATTCTTTCACAAATAACTTTGACCTTTGACCTGGATTCTTCCAAGTTCATGTGCCTTCCAAGGCACCTGTGGAAACAGGGATACTAGAACTGTAGGAGATGTAAATAGGGTTAGAGGCTGATGGGAAACTATGGAGACAAGTCAAGATAATCAGGGATTCAAGTCCTGGTTCTATCTTTCCCTCATTCTGTGACCTTTGGCATGTAAATTGTAGCCTTAGTTTCTTTTTGCCCATTCAAGGGAGGATTATATTTAACATATCATCTGTCATAGACCTTGAGTAAATGATAACAAAAAATCAAAGGGAAACAAAAATCTTTATGATTCATGAAGAAAAATAATGTGGTGATGTGTCTCATGATTCAGAGTTATCCAGTAGACCCCCAGTGACGCAGAAATACAAAATGGCTGGTTTATATCAGTCATTGACTTGAAAATTGGTTCATTGTGGAAGTTGGTTTAAACATACAACATAGTATGTTATATTTGCTCAGATCTTATCCTGTGGATGTACTACTTACCCAAAATAGTATATGCCTTTTGCCAGGAACATATTAAATATAAATTCATAAGCAAAGAATGCTGTTTTATAATGAAATTTAGAGGGATTATGAAAGGGAATTACTTCATAGCAAGAGAGACTTTGGGGGCTTTGAAGTACTTCCTATTTCTGTATATAAAGCAGACTAATTTTTCCACAGATTTCAGGATTACTGATGAAAGCTGTGCACCCACATCACAAAAAATGCACATTCACCTACCCTGCTTCTCCACCAAGCACACACACACACATTATTTGTACACAATTTTAAGATGTTACAGATGCAACCTTTCAGTTTGGGAATCCCTATTCTTCATAAAGAAACTGAGGCTGAGCACTTAAATTGCTCCCTCAAGTCACAAATATGATGAGAAAACTCCCCTCCCCTGTGCTAGTCTTAAACCTGTCCATAGCCAAAGTTCACAGAGGCATATTTTACACAGCCACTGCAGACTCTGTGGTTTCCGTTTTACGTTCATACTAGCATCTATAAATAATCCCTTAGTCAGTAAATAAATCTTATTTAGAACCAAAACCTACCAAAAAAGGGCAAGCATAGGTCAGGAAAATCTACAGTTAACAGCAAATGTGAATGTCTTGTTCGTAGGACAACCCAGTGTGACAGGTGCATCAAATTGCCCCAGGGAAAGAAGGGCCCCGCGTAAACAAGCACAATGAGTCCGCAGGACTCTACAGGAATACGCAGAGAACAGGAGATTCTGCTTACATTGGTCCAACTCTGTTCTTTTCCAAGCCAGCCTCTTGCCTTCAGAAAGCTGATCAAAAGACACTGGATTTGAGCATACATTGGTTATGCCAGCTGTCGAAGGGGTCGGCTTGAGTCCCCTCTTTTCCTAGAGAGGGCAATGGGGAAGCAGAGTGTCATTACTATGCCGAGAGTCTCTTCAGTCTGATGCACCTCTCAACTTACCTCTTCACCCTCACTACTGGTGACTGCAGACTTCTTCAGATCTGCCCAGCAGGAGCTGAGCATGACCCTGGAATGCCCACCAGGGCTGGAGGCCACAGATGGTGCATGTCCACCCAGTGGGCTGAACCAACTGCTCCCAGAAATGTGGAATCCAGTCCTTGGCTTCCTAACTGCAAGATGAGGGGGCTGCCTTCTGATTCTGGGAGTATATGCTCTCTCAGGGAAGGAGTAAAGGGATGCAGCTGCTAGCAATGCATGAAGCATTGAGTGTGAATTAACTTGTACAGCCGTCAAACAGTAACAGGAGCAGAGAAGGGAAAACAGATTTCTCCCATTTATCTCAGCACAAAAAAAAAAAAAAGAATCTCCACACAGATTCTTAATGTCTGTATCTAGAGTCCACACTAAGGGGAAGGAGAGACTGGGACCACCTCCTAGTAAGGGGCCTGGGACCTGTAAAGGACAGTAAAACTGTACTCAAATCTCACCACGGGCTCTGGGTTCCGTTTGAGTCCCGCTTCCCAGGCAAAGCGCCCCCACTACTCCATAAAGGCCACTGTTTCCTGACCCCCCACAACCCTACAGTTTCTCTTTCTCCACTTTTAACACTTAGGTGTTTATTTTGTTTCATCTATGTGATCCCTCCCCCACTCAACTCCCTAATAATTGACTGAGTCTTCACTCCTTATCATAGTCTTCTTCAGCCGTCTCTCCCACACCCTCCTGCAGGCACAACATTACAAAATCTATGAAACTGAACCACAGGCAATGAAGAACTGGGCCTGTTCATAGACGGGAATGGGGTTGGGAGGACTTAGCTTTCTGTCCATAGCTAAGTAACTTCCAGAAAAGAGCAGTTTTCCTTTTCAGATCCCTCACTTTTTCCCAGATGTGTTGAAGCCTTATTCCGCAACAGGCATTACCCTCATCATCGAGAGACGTGACCACCAGGGACTCTGTTACCACGACACAGCCGTCAGTTTAATTCCACATGGTCACTGTGGTTCACAAATACTTCATATAACAGGATTCAACATTTTATTATACTATTTTGCTGTAGTTGTTCTATTTTATTACTGTTGTGGCTTGTACCTAGTCCACTTGGGTGGAGTATATGTGTGGGGAAAACACCTATGTAGGGTTCTGCGCTACCTGTGGCTTCAGGCACCCAGTGGGGGTCTTGGGTCACATCCCAGTGCATAATGGGTGACTACTACCTACGCGAGTGCTATCTTGTCCCCAAACCTGAAAATGCTCTGATGACAAAGTTCATTTCTTTCCACATCACTTGGGCAGAAGGTCAAACCAATAGAAAATCCTCTGTGACTTGGAAATGGTCAAAACCTAAGAAATTACTTGCACCGTGGTATTTTCCAAGTGAAACACAAAGATCAAAACCAAACCTGCCCCACCTCCAGAAAGAAACCAGCCCTTCTCCCAACCCCAAGCCTTTTAGACAATTGACTCTGTCAGGGAGACCCCCACAGAAAGTGCAAGGAGAGGGTTCTTCCCGCGCTCTATGGAATACACGGGAAGGCCATTCACCACAGCCCGCCCACTCCAGTCCAATCTTATTCACTCAAAAGGGGAAGTGGCCTCAGGAAAGTGAAAAAAAAAAAAAAAAAGTCGCTTCCAACATAAATTACTACCAGAAAATACCAGCCCAGATCATGGCCCCAGAGAACCAATACTTATGAAGCAAATGTGAATACAACAATGTGGGTATAAAAATAATTTATTGAAAATATGTTTAAAGCTTTCTCCATGAAAGCCCTACATTCTGTTCTACAAACACTATGATTTACATTTCACGTGTAAAAAATAAAGAGGAAGAAGGGAATCACACCTGCTTTGCTAGTTTGAGGAACTATGTATAAAAGGAGACACCAACTTATAAATTTATCTTCTAGTTAAATAAGAAAGGCAATTCACATTATGCAGAGTCCTGGGTCACAGAGAACTCAAGTCCAACCAGAGTTAATAATGGGGACACACTCAGAGACACCCTCTCGGACACTCCCCACCTGTGCCGGCCCCCTTCACGACCATTCGGAGCCAGTGTAACTGAGGTATCAGGCGGTGCCTCTCACTGTGGCCACAAAACTCTCTCTCCTAGACAATTTCCAGCAAAACAATTTTTCCAACAAAACAAATACTCTGTTCCTTCATGTCAGGCAATCTGATACCTGTAGATGACAAGTACAGTTACGAACATCCCCCCTCTCACCCCTCAAGGCATTAAACTTCTTAGAGTTTACTCCAACAGAGTTTGGAACAGTTCTCCTGTTCTACAGTCATCTTCAATAAGACACATGACTGATGCCTAAGGAGTCTGCCAGGAGGTCAGGAACCCCGGGCAGTATAAATTCAGTGGGCTACAGTCACAGCAGATGGTCAGCAGAATTACTGAGACACCAATGGAACCTTGTGAAAATACAAACAGGGAAATGACCCTAAATGATCAGCGCATGTTCAGAACTCAGAAGGGAACTTTCCAAATGAGGCATGCAACAAAACAGGGAACAACAGGAGATGCAACATGATTAAGAAATACACCTTATTTCTGTAACTGTATCTACCACTGTAATCTTGCCTGAGAGGTGCTAAGATACAGCCAGTTCAGGGTGGGAGGTTAGGCTCAGGACAGTGCTGCTTGGGTCCAGGAAAGCACCTTCCTTGTCATCACAGCCTCCCTTAGAGGTAGATCACAAAAACAAAAATAAACAGACAACTATCCAACAGACATTTTACAGGGGGCAGGGAGCAAGAAGAATCAAAATAGGGTGGGAAGAGCACAAAGGACTAAGGTGACGATGCATGAGTGAATTGGTGGTGGAAATTCCACAGGAATACAGCTGATGTCAAATATATATAAATAAAGAAATTAAGAAGAAAAAGGTAAGAGTGTGAGGAAGGAGAGTAGGGATTTCAGTGCACTGCCTGCCTCTTCGTGCTCTCTACTCCTC
The DNA here is from genome assembly GCA_019455555.1 of Galemys pyrenaicus. Taxonomy (NCBI): domain Eukaryota; kingdom Metazoa; phylum Chordata; class Mammalia; order Eulipotyphla; family Talpidae; genus Galemys; species Galemys pyrenaicus. The sequence continues at coordinate 8,799,341 of JAGFMF010011942.1, read as the reverse complement.
CCCAGCACAGGTTAACAGGATTCTGTGTGAAAGGCACTGAAGAGAAGGTGTCCTCACGTGGGTGGAGACAGCTAGCACTGCAAGGACAGCAGTGGCCTCCTGCCCACCCACCCTCCCAGTCTCCCTTTGCCAAGATGGCCCTGGTTGAGGAGCACACGCTTGCTTGAAGGTCCTTCCTGGACAAGAGCCAACTTGGTGACTTGGTAAAAATCACGAGGAAAAGGTCAGTCTACCCTTGTAGTCACTGCTGAGGCCTTCTGCATTAAGCACAGATATTTTTCTGTAAAATGAGAGGAATTCTCATCTCAAAACTTCAGCAGAGATCTGCTTTCAGTCACAGACCAACCGCCAACATTTCATTCTGAAAAGAAAATAAAGAGAAAAGTCACTCATTTCTTGTAGTCATGATTAAACATTTATTTTTTTACTTGATTTCACTAGGTTCTAATGTAAAGTCCATTTAAAACTGAATTGGTTGTAAATTCCTAATAGAGAAAACTGACCATCCAGTCAACACCCACATACAACTCGGGATACTTCCAGAGAGGCACGTCGTGTGAGTCGTTCGTCTTTCGTCTGCTCTTGGCAGCTAAGTCAGACATGCACAGTCTCCAAATTAGAGAATGAGAAAAACATACAAAATACCTCAGGAATCCAAATTGCAACGTATTTTAAGGTTCTGACGAGAGAGAGAGACAGTGATAGATGAATAGATCTGATTCTACATACATACAAATAAACCACAGAGAATTCATGGAATCCTTGAAATTATAAAATTCAGTGTAGGGGGAAAAATATGTATATTATTTTTTCTGGGGAAAAGACACAGGCTATCTTGAAATTCTCTACTGGGCATATGAACCCAACGATTTTTAGGTTCTCTGCTCTTTGAAGAAATAGAAATTTGTGTTTGTGGGAAATTTGAGTTACCCAGTTCATCACAGGGGGTGAGGGTTACCCACCAAGCCCGTGGAACACGGGAAACTGAACACCCACTGGGTTCCAGCAAGTCCCTCACCGAGTCCTCCACCTGTCCTTCCACGTGCAGTTCTTCCCACTCTCTGTGTAACAGAAGAATGTCAACAAAAAGGGGAGGTTCCAGGTTCCCTGCCCCACCGAGAGAGGACCAGAGCTGACAACCAGTGAGGATCTAGAAAACCTGAGAACACATAGGAGAGACACAGAGCAGAGCGGCCTGTGAAGGAGGGCATGCTTGCTTCTCAGCTTTGGACTTGCACCAGGGACTGGGAGGACTAGGAAAAGACACATGGAGTGGAGACATGCAGAGACACTTGCAAGAGTCATGGTGGGAGACACATGAGGAGGCTGACAGTGGCAGCCTTTATCTGATTTAAAATTTACTTCCCTTCATCCCACACTTGCCTGGCCCCTTTTGTTCCTTTCCTGTGGTTCCCTGATAGAATGTACCTTAGACTTGTGGCAAGCTTTTGGGCCTCAGCAGCCCAACTTTGGCAACTCTAGCTGGGCATTTACTCACAAGGGGATATAGGTCATTTTGGGGGTTTCATTGGGAAACTATTCTTTCTCTTCTTCCCTTTTTCTGTGCCTAATCCTTCTGTGAAAGCTCTTCCACACTATTAAAGCATGCTTTGTCTTTACATGGTGGGTGGCAGAATCCCTTTAGAGTATGCAGGTTTGGGGCTCTGTAGTGCCCCTCAGTCACCCTTAATGTTTGGAGTTTGCCCCAGACCTTGCACCTCCCTGATCTGCCTACCTTCTCTGGGTCTCTCTTCTTACTTCCTCACTTCCTTGCCCTTCCATTTGATTGGTGCTCGCACTTCTGAAAATATCAGATGTCTCAGCACCACAAACTCATGCTCTGGAAAGTGGAACTCAGGTCATAGAAAGCTACTCCAGAAGACATGTCTGGTACAGCATACAATCTCCTGAGGAGAAGAAACCCTGTTTCTCTCAAAGCTGCATCCCTGTGAGCCCTCAGCTTTGTGTCAGACCTTGGGGAAAGTTCCTGTGCTGTTTGGTTGAACTCTGGGTCTTCTCAGATCTCCTCCTCAGGCCTCACAAGCAACATGGCCTTTATACTGCTCTTTACAGCCTTCCCAACCTCTTAATCCTCTTACACCCTTCTCACTCCCTGACATCTCGTCACCCCATATGGAAAGAGCTGGTAAACACCACTACAGAGGGGGTCAAGACCAGTACACCACAGAAGCCACACCCCACACCACAGTGCAGGCCCACCTCCTGCACTCAGCAGCTCACACAGGAGAGTTGTTTTTCTTCCTTTCTTTTTACAATTACCATCGAGGGGGCAGAACCTCTTCATGCCACACGTGTGTGCTGGCTGTCTGGCCCACAGACACACTTTATTTATTCAGAAGCTCTGCAGGGAAACTATTCACTTATGACTCATTCCCAGTGAGCTTAAAGGGGGCGCTTCTAAATGTCACTCTTTCTGTTCGTTTTGGAGAAGAAAACTTGAATAACTGTCTTATTTAATTCTCTGCCTTCTTAGGCAGATCTCAGTCTACTTTCACCTCCTGTCATCAAGAACTGAGCATCCTCCTATGAAGGCCTCCTCCGAGCCTATGGGAAGAAGTGTGTGCCCTGTAGTCTCTCTGTTCACTCCTCTGACTAGGGGCCTGGCTCTGCACCTGCCACTAACCGCAGCTCCACATTTGCATGTGTTATTCATTCAACTAGTACTGATTGCCCATTCATGTGAAAGGGTCGCCGGTGGACTGCGGATGAGAAAATAATAGATCCAAGAGGATCAGTATCTTGAGCTACCCAGATCAAGGACGTCTCCATGTGAGGAAGCAGACTGAGACAGGAGGAGGTATGGGAAGTGCAGGCCAAGGCTTCTGTGCAGATGCAACGGGCAGGTGTTTCAAAGCTTGAGTCATTTCATCTCCCCACCTTCCATTTTGCCAGGTTTTGTGCAAAGCATTAAAAGTTCTCAGAGCCTGAAAAGTCAGGCATCTTCTAAGCTTACTTAATAATACCAATTTGCTCATGCTGGCCTTTGTTTTGAAAGTGTCTGTGTACATTGATTGCCGTTTTCTAGGGAAACAGACTAATTTGCCTTTTTATGCCCCTCTATTAATTCCTTAAGGAACCGAGTAGCCTTAGACAGAAAAAGAGGTTAGTTCTTCATGTTGAGGTAATCTTACAACAATTTTGTGGGGTCATTCATTTCACGTTCTTCAATATATTGGCTTCTTCTGAGATGCCATGGTGTTTCCAGGTAGGTTGCTAAGGACACTGGGAAGTGGGACACCAGGCTCAGAATGTAGGTGAACTACAACAAGGAAACAGCCACCCTCATTTATAGTTTAATTATTTCTTTCCGTGCTTTCCCCCCACGCCGCTCTACTCTGTCTTCTCTTGGAGGGCAGGGGCTTGTAACAGCCACAGAGTACAGTCTCAGCTGCACCGAAACCAAATGAACTCGCTGACCCAGGCTGGTTCACCTGTTCACCACCACACCTGGGGATTCTTGATGAGCTCTACTCACCATAGGGCAAGAAGGACGCAGGATCAAGTCCCAGGGCCTCACAACCAGGCATGTTCTTATCATGGAAATCCTGTCGCAAGATGCTCAGCACCACCTCCTCACTCATCATGTACTCCATGAACCGGTCGTCTCCTGATGGAACCCCAAACAGCAGGTGGTAGGTGATGGTGGCATTTTCACTACTGCGGATCGACACAAGCAGAGACAGTAAGACAGAGAGAATCACACTCAACAAATGGATGTGAGCGTGAATTTTTTTCTTCCACTTATTCTTCCAGTACAAAGGCACACAGGCTACTGTCCTAAGCGAACCCTCTTCCATAGGACCTCAAGCAAAGTTGGGGTGATCTAAGCCCCTCCTTCCATCGGGAACCCCTACCCTCGGAGTCCACAGGGAGAAGCTGTGGAAGAGAGACACATGATCGTGCCACAGCTGAGCGTCCAAGCACCTGCCCATCTCCCAAAGGACCATGTCCTAGACTAGTTTCTGCTGCCCCCAGGGAGGCCAAGCAAACCCCTTCCTGCTCACCCCTCTCCCTGGTTCTTTCACTACCCCCTCTACCTGTGCCCATAGCCAAGTCAGAGCTCTTTTCTTGAACTAGGTCATAAGTTAACCTATAAAACGTCTCAGGCAGGACCAAAAGCTGACAGGCTGGCCCCATGCAGCTCTCCTGAGCCACCACAGATGGCCCTGCGTGCAGGCAGCAAATCCCATCTTCCTGTCCTGTCCCGCAAAGGGAGAAATTGTTCCTGTCCCACTTTTATTTCCCAAGGCTCCCAGTTTGGCAATTCACAGTAAGGGACCTAAGAAAAGGGAGTTTTCATCTTGCTAGAACATGTTTTTCCCATTTCCATTTATATTTCCAAAATAAAAATAATCACAGGGCTAGCCTCAGTTAATTAGTAGCTTACACAACTTGTTAAATGCTACCTCAACATTTAGGTTTTCACAGTTATTCTCTGGTTCAAGAAGGCCCAGATTAAGAGTCAGCAAGACAATAATTAAGATCTGGCCACATCTGATATTCTCATCCCAGGGCAAGTTTTACAGACACGCCAATTAAAGGACATGTAAAGCTCGCCCTCTTGTGGCTAGAGGTCATATGGCCCACATTCTAGCAATAAAGTAGGTGACAATATAAAATTCATTTTATAAACTGGGCAGTGTGTTTCAGTCAGTCTGCCTGTTCTGCTCCCCACTCTGGTGAATCCTCTCACCTCCCTGGACTCTGGTCTGTACCCCAGCTCTTGTATAAATATTTTTTTTTAAAAAATGGACTTTCAGGGCCTCCCTGGTGGCACAGTGGGTTGAACAATGCACTATGAAGCAAACCTCAGCCACTACAGCACGAGTTTGATCCCTGCTGCCGGCCAGGGAGGGGACCCACATGGTGCAGCAGACCTCTCCTGCTGTGCCCGCTGCTCCCCTCAGCAGTGTACTTCCATTGATCTGCCTGTTCTGCTCCTCTCTCTGTCTGTGGTGAATCCTCTTACCCCCCACACCTCTGGCCTGTACCCCAGTTCTTGTATGCATGAATGAATAAATCTTAAAAAAAAAAAAAGAGTGATGGGGAAGGTGAACGGAGAAGGGAAATTTGTCCTTAGTACACATCTTTATAGTTTTAGTGTTATTGTATTACTTGTGTCCCTCAAAGGCAAAACCATTACATGGACCTCTTTGATTCACATCACTGAGAACTACTTCTGCTTCTACCCATTGCTGATTTAAGCATCTGCTGTTAAGAGGAAAGAGGCACCTGGGTTGGTCATCCTCTTTTCCCCGGCACCCTGTGGAATAATAAATAATCTGGGCTTCATTTTTCTCCTTTATAGAATAAGGGAGTCGAGCTTGTTGCTTTAATACCCAGCACCAGCACCCCATGATTTTGTCTGTCCCGGTTCCCTTAGTGCCTTGAGACTCAGGAAGTCCTTCTAGCTAAATGGTGGTGGGAATCGCTTTCCAGAGACAATAACAGTGCTAAACCCTAAAGATTAATAAAGGATGGAAAGAAGAGGGGGAAGGAGCAAGGAAGGTTGGAAGGAAGGACATACAAAATCAAAGTCATAAGAAACTACCTAAAAGGAAGACAGAGAAAAGACGAACACTTAAGTAGATGTTCTCACCTGAAGTCTGCTATTTCAACTGAAGTAAAGTAGCGACTCAGCGATGGTGAGGAATTGTACACGTCTGTGAGCTAAAGCAAATGAAACAGCCATACATTACTGGTGGGCCATCCTGCCTCTCAACTGACAGCAAAGCTACTCCTAGACAAAGTTAGGAATGAACTTATCCAAAGTCTCTGGATCAAGAAATACAAAGACTGATCCTGCCACCAACCCAAATTCAATGAGAATTTCAAATGAGAGCATTTAAAAGAACCTCATTTGTAAGGATCCAGCGGACAGGCTGGCTAGGGTTTCCAGCACCTCTTTTGTGTTGAGGTGACCCTTGCAGCCTCAGAGACGAGTAGCCGGAGCCCAGCCCACACAGGCCCACGGGGCCATGGGAAGAAGAAACACCCACAGCAGTGTGATGACAGCAGGACAGGCCACCGGGGCTGGCTCTTCGCGGGTCAAGGGCCGCTTCTCTCCCTCCTCCAGAGCGTCAGTGTAAAGGGAAAAGGTCCTACTAAGTCACAGAAATAGAGCTTTTCTTTGGCTCATGGGACCAAGGGGAAATGACTTAGAACTGCAAAGACATGGACTTCTTATTTTATGCCTGACATATTGCGACCATAAAAAATAAGGGCACCCGTGTTCCTGCTACTTCCACGCCCTCACATTTTACCATGTTTAGTTCGACCCTTTAAGTAGCGAAACAAATTTTTGTTTGCTACTCCTCCACACTGTTCTGCATCTCCTCCCTGTCTCCCCATGACTGACCTTGTGCTGAGACTGACAGGTATGTTGTCCTATGTGTTTTAATAAATTTAATACCTCTTGGTAGTTATAAAATCTACCACTGCCTTTATATTTTAATTATTCTTTTAATATCCTTGTAAACAGGTTTAAACACAGTTAATTATGTTTCTATGTTCTATATCATCTTCTGTCTTGCTTTTTCCCACTCAAAAGTACACCTGCGACTCACCTGTAGGGTACATCTAGATATGGTCATCCTCTGGCTCCTTCGCTCCTGCACAGATTCCACCGCTCCAGCTTCTTCATTCCCCTGCCCGTGTCCCGGGTGTTGTTTCCAACTTTCACTCCTCGCAGACTAACCTCTCCGGAGCACCCCTGTGCCTCTCCTCTTGGAGGTGCACGTCAGAAGTTCCCCGTGGGAGATATGTACAAAAATGGGTTTGCTGGGTCCATGAGCAGGCCCGTCACTAACTTACCTAAAGCTTTCTAAGCTGCTCTCTCTTTTACTCTCCCCCCAACAATGTAGTCCATTCTCCACAGCTTCCAGTGCTGATGGGGACTCCGACTTGGGCCAATCTGAGGGTATGACATTGGGTTTCACAGTGTTTTTGCCTGCACTGTCCTACTCACTGGAGAGACTGAGTATGTCTTCATGCGTTTGTTAACTCTAGTATTTCTCACCCTTGGGTTGCCATCCCTTTCTTTCTGAAGTGATTGGTGTCATTCCAGACGGTAGTCCTTGATTTGTCTTGCCGTCACGTTTCAGAGATGTGAATCCTAACCTCGCAGCTCTCAGGAACTTAAGGCTGATGGATCTAGTTACAGGGCCTTGCTTTTCAGTTCACAATGTTCCTCAGCCTTTTGATTGGTACCAGCATAAACTAGGGCAGCTCTGGGATATGGTCACAGTTCCTAGGACGGACCGGCCAGGCTAGAGGGAGACCAAGGTTAGATCTGAGAGATTAGACACTCTCCTTCCTGGCCTGAAGTCTCAGCCCTGATTCTGCTGGAAGCTTCACAGGTATCCAAGGACACCCTTGTGCAAACCCAGCTATGCCCATTTTGCCTTAGTACCCCATGACTTACTTATCCAACAGTAAGCAAAACAGACCCAAAAGAGAAGTGTCCAGAAGGGAGCTTTGTCCAGCTTGGCTCCACCAAATTCCAGAAACGTCTCTCAAGCTGGCACCCATTTAAATCACCAGTGACAGCCCAGCCTCTTAAAGGTACAACAGGGGGTCTTAGTGCATCTCCAGTGCACTATATTCCTCTAATCTTATTATTGCTGTGACCTTTATAAGAACCTGACATAATGATCTTTCCCTTTTTTAGCTGATAAAGAAAGCAGCAGCCAAGAGCTAATAAAACTTGCCCCAGTTTACTCTGCTAGGAACTAATTCAATCCTAGGTGTGACAGACATAAAACCCACCTTCTTCCATTTGACCACACTATGCAGTGAAGATGAAGCAATGAAAGGAGACATCTCCTGGATATCCAGGAGGAGAGGCATAAAGTGCAGTGCTTATAACTCCAGGAGTAAACAACAGGGTCATTTTATATTTCTGAGCCCCAGAGTTAGTTAAGAAAACTAGGAAAGTGGCTTTCACAGAGCTTCGCAGAACAGAGAAGAGGAGGATACTGCAGAAGGGACCTCTTCTCAAGCAATAATGACAATAACTATAATACAGGATTTTGCCAAGTACAACAGCCAGAAGGAGAAAGACAGACACCAGATGGTTTCACTTATATGTGGAATACAGAGACATAAGCAAGAGTCAGACAACACCAAAGCAACATCAAGGTCTGGAAATCTGTACCACTGTACAATAGATCGTTTTAGTGCCTTCCTCTAAGTTCCTTCTTCGTGGCACGGTGCCTGCTATAATTGAACATATTAACATATTTGGAAGCTGTTAATCCACTTTTGGCCAAAGGAAGTAAAAGGGGGAGGGGGCTCCTCACCCCATGTTCTGGTGTAGCCCACACTGTGCAGATGAGGTTGGAAGCAAACAGGAGCCAGTTGGCTGATCTTTCTCCACAGTAAGCAGTGTCTGATTAGAAATCGGTTTCCACAACCCAAAGCCCAAAAGTAGATGACTGGATCAAGAAGATATGGTACAGATACACAATGGAATATTATTCAGCAATCAGAAATGAGAAACTAGGGGCATTTATAGAAACATGGATGGATCTAGAAGGAATTATACTCAGTGAAACAAGTCAGAAGGCAAGAGAAAAATAT
>JAGFMF010011942.1:8735014-8790485 GCA_019455555.1 Galemys pyrenaicus | reverse complement strand
TGCACAAGGGACTGAGGTGATGGTGCACGGGTGAAATGGTGGTGGGTACTCCCTGGGGACTACAAATGATGTCAAATATAACTAATAAAAAAATAATAAAAAAAAAAGAAATCGGTTTCCAGAGTAAGAGACACTGTCCCTACGTTCTCAGAGGTGCCACCACTGACTCCTGAGTCAAGCATGCTTGAGGGTTACACACATGTCTAATAAGCTAGCTTAGGCAGAGAAAGGACCCCAAACTGAAGAGACGAAAACTCTGGCAATGAGCTACAAGAAGGGCTAAGAAATCTCTTTTGAAATGAAAGCAAGAGACGAAGTGTCCCAATGTCTACTCCATTACTTCCCATATCCAGAAACTTCTAGAGACTGGCTAAATTCCTCATTATTTTCCTGAATATATTTGGTTGGGAAGCTGGGGAGTAGTCATCTCTTACTTTACTGAGGCTTATCTTTATCACCTGTAAAGAAGATAATTCTTTTAAAAATGCTTTGCAGAGTTCTTTGGCTGTATTTCAAATGAACCTACAGGTGTGCCCGGAAAGCACGGTGATTTCCATTATCAGAGGAGGAGCCAGCTCAGAGAGGCTTGTGAACTTGTCATCGGAATGACTGCCAGTCCTAGCTCCTTTGCTATTTTGAGATGACAAGTAAAAATACCTGCAGAATCTGCTCCTATCTGCCCCTGTGGAAAAGATAAGGCTCATAAGTGAGAGCTCAGCATCATTTATTTCCCTGTGACAGAAAGTCCAAGCAGCAACATGTGACTCACGTGCACCTGACTCATTCCGTTTCCATTTGACAAATGCAAAGCCTCCAATGAGAAAAGCAACCAAAAGGAAAGCAGCGTGAGACTATCCACACAGCCACTTGCTCTGCAAGCAAAAAGAAAATAGGAACTACTGATAAGAAATGAGGAAAAGGAGGAGGATGTGAAACCCAGAAAACCATCCCAAAGCAGATCAAAGGAACAATCAAAAAGGAACAATCAAGAGTCATGTGTGACCCAGAGGGAGCTTCCAGCCTTCTTCAGCAGCTTTTGGATGAATGAAATGGAAGACAGATAAAGAGGCCTCACTCCACTCCATCAGCTGCGGAGAACTGTGTAACGTGCGGCAGGCTGGCCCCGCTTTGAATTTCTTACCAAAAACTTCGGGGTGCGCTTACAAGCCAACCTGTTTTTGACAGTCTGACCAGGATCATCCCAACCCTCATGGGCTTGCTGCAGAGCCCCCGTACCCACAGAGGACATTTACCTGCATCTGCCCACATTCACCCACACGGCCACCCAACCAGGAGCCTGGAGTCACAGTCACACTCTCCTTCATCCCTACATCCAGCCAGCCATTAAGTCCCAGTAAGGGAGAAGACCTTGTAAGTCTCACTTGAATTTTTCTTATTCCCCCTGACACAGTCCTAGCTCAAGCCCCCTTGCCTATCACCTGGACTAAGCTTCCAGTGTTTCTCCACCACCACACAGACAGAATAAAAAGATGACCACATCAACCTGCAGATTACAATCTCCAACTCCCTGACACGAGGAGGAAAACCTTCTTGACCTGGCCCATCTTCCTGTTCACTCTCATCTCTGCCAGTGCCTGCCACTCAGGATACAGAAGCCACAGGACACAGAGGAGACCCTCCAGTGTTCTCTGCCCCTTGATCTAGAAGACCCCTGCCAAACCGCCACACAGACCGGATGTTCCTCCTTCATGGTTATGAAACACACTCTGTCTCAAAGATGGAACACAGTGCATCTATAGCCATCTATTTAACCGTCCCCTCTCCTTGGGCTGTGAGCTCACAGACTGAGACCCTAGCACTTGACATGCTGTTTAGCCCCTCACAGACCCTCAGTGAAACTACACGTTGAATCAGATACAGTGATGAGCTGCTTAATGATGTTTGGGTCAACAATGGACCTCATATATGACAGAGTTCCCAACAGGCTCTCCTATCCAGCCTCGGCGTGCAGGAGGCTGTAGCATCTGAGTGTGTGTAATTACACTGTATGACCTATGCACAACGACAAAGCCACCTAGCCAAAAGCTTTGCAGAACATACCCCATCGTGAAGCCACACGTTGTTAAGGACTTTATAAGGTCAGTGTTAAGAAACACATCCCCCTCCAAGGGGCAGTGAGCGGGAGTCCGGGGCTCTTCCCATCACTCGGTGCTACAGAAAAGACACCACTCTGCATCCTGCCTGCCAAAACCTGCCAAGGCCCACCTGTTCTGGAACCACCTGTTCTGTAGGTCTCTGCTGCCCCTTGCAGCAGGATGCCCAGTCTCACACCAGGAACTCAGGAACAAAGCAAAAGACAGCTTACCCTTTGAGTGAGCAGGTGAGGTAACTCCTCCTGGCTTACACACTCGTCAGGAATCTTTAGCATGACCAAGAATGTTTTATTGGAGGATAATTCAGGTACTTCATTTTCATCTTCATCGATGTAAGTTACTGAAGAATGTGGGGGGAAATAGAAGAAAAAGTAAAAGTAAATACATGCACAAAATAATAAATGTATGTACTTATTTAGCTGCTATACTTCAAAAACAACAAGCATTCATCAAGAATAAAGCCTGGACACCGTTCAAAGTGTAAAGAGAAACGCCTTCTCTCTGTTAGAACAAATAAAGACAGGGCTTCCCTCAATCACGATACAAATTTTGTTTCTTGGTTTTATTCCATGAGGAACTTCAGGATCCACAGAATACATCCTGGGGAGGGCCGACGTCAAAGGGTGGGGAGGGCACGAATCTCTTCATTACACTGGATCTGCACACTGGTGTCAGCACGGTGCCCGTCGGCTGTCCGCGGTGAACACTGGGTGATGGGGCAGAGCACAGGCCCGCGGAAGTGCTGAGTCACCTGCAGTTCTGTGAGCCAGCAAGGAAGTGACCACCTCTATCAGAACAGAGCTGGGACTGGGAAACCACGGAGGGAGCCCAGGCCTTGTGGTGGCCCTGAGAGACAGGACGGAGGATGTCACCACGGGGGTATGACCCACAGAGAGGAATGTTGCCCCACTCTGGCAGAAAGAAAACCAAAGCACACTCCAAGCCCAGAGCGCTCCGAGATGCACATTCTGAGACAATGAGATCTGTGTGTGGCCGTTTGTGTTCCAACAACTGTGAGCTAATTGATTTTCAAGCAATTAGAACTAAAGGAAAAACACACAAAGTCAGGGCCAGGAGCTAGAAGCTGGCACTAGCGGCATTAATTACGCTCACGCCCTTGGCTTCCTGCCAACCCCACAAGCTTGGCTGAAGCAGAGACCACCTCTCCAGCCCTGAGAAAGGCGTGGGTGGGCAGAACCAAGTGAGTATTCTCTCGACTTTTCTCTCAAATCTCATGTTTCAGAGGTAACATACTCAGCCCTTGTGTGACTTTGAAAAAAACTGTGGAATCAAATCAAAGCCTTGGACGGAAGGGCAGGTGAAAACAAGGGCGAACCCTGGTACTTGCTCCACGAGGAAGTCTGGGAATGTGAGGTGCAAGGGGTGAGGGAATGGGAAGAGCAGTTACCACAGCAGGCATGAGACTGCCAGCTTACAGAGAGCCTACGTTGTTGGACAATAAAACTTATGCCTGCATAGTAGAATACAAGGAAGGTATAGGAAATTGTAGTAAAGCAAGAAAAACACCAGTATTCTTTAATCAGAGATTTCCCCCCCCACACACATTTTATGTTTGAGGTCTTAATGGATATGTAATTTATATCTGGCATATTGTTATTTGTGGCTGTTATTCCTTATTTGTCTGGATTCTTTTGTTTTAACAAATCAAAAACTCTTCCTTATGTGCTCAAAATTCCTTACAAAGAGTATTTCGAGACTTCATAATGTTCATAGTTGGATCACCTATTTTTTTACATCTACCTTTCAACGCTGCAGCTTTTTACTGTTAAGAATAAAGCTGCAATGTGTATCGTTGAGCTCCACATCCACCACGCACATTTCCACAGTGGCATTAACACTTTCAGAAGGAAGAGAGGGTCAGATGATGGACAGAGGCTGCATAACTCCTGAACTCAAGAGCACTGAGAAGAGATGCCAAGTTTGAAAAGAGGTCTCCAACAATATCTCTAATGGCATCTACTTAACTTTTATCTTCTGAATAGTGAATCTATACCAAGATCTGCCTAAATAGTTTTGCTGGTTAAAATAATAATAGATTTATCTACTCAGCAGAGTGTTCCTGTTACTGAGGAAGCTTCACCAGGACAGCACTTTCAATTTTGAGATGTTATATTACTTAAAAAAAAAATCACACAATGCATACATAGTACAGGGGAAATGCTCAAGAACAGTTCTATGGGGCCTCCCTGGCGGCACAGGGGTTAAAGTCTCAGCACAATCAAGCTATCACCAGCTTCTGCAGCCTGAGTTCAATCCCCAGCCAGGGAGCTGACCCACGTGGCGCAGCAGACCTCTCCTGTCTTGCCCGCTGCTCCCCTCAGGAGTGTATTTTCAGTCGATCTGCCTGTTCTGTTCCTCACTCTGTCTCTGGTGAATGCTCTCACCTCCCATCATCTCTGGCCTACACCCCAATTCTTGTATGCATAAATAAATAAAAATAAATCTATATTTTAAAAAACAAACAGTTCTGTGAATGGAATATAAGAAATGAGACCAGAGAAGGTGGCCTTTAATGTCAGGTGTGTTCAGAAGGTAACAGAGGTTGTTAATTGTCACCCAGGAAGGAAGTGGAGGTAGATCTGTGGTGATGGATGGGATGAAATGGGCTGGAGGAGCCTGGATGCAGAGAGGCCAGAAGGCACATGATTGTGAGAGACAGGGTTTGAATGACAGTGGTAGAAGGAAGGAGAAAGTCCAGGATAGTGAAAAGAGAGTTTGTTTTAAAGATAATCAGACTTAGTTTGAACTCGACAAGTCACATAAACTTCAGAAAAACCAGTGCCTATATTGTGGATGATGGTAGAAAGGACCAACACGTGGCTGCACCCAGCAGAGTGCCTTGTAGCAAGTGGGTAGTGAGTCATGGAGGTTACTATCATGACACTGGCCAGGGATGACTGATAAAATCTGGTATTAACCTACATATTAACCTACATAACCGAGAGTGTTGAAGAATGTGTCTAACTGGAGGGTGGCAAACCTGAGAAAGGACAGCTGCCATCTTGAAAGTAAATCAGGTTGCCAAGGGCAAGAAAGGAATACATGAAAAGCATGATGATCAGTCCCATGCACCACAGTGTGGAAAAAGCAGAAGTAGCTAAAAATCTAAATTCTAGGAGTTCTGCAGACATAGAAGAGTATAAAACTGTTGACAGAATGGAAGGCTGCAAGCAGAGCAGAGGACAGGAGAGAGGCCAGTGGGTTTCATGACCAAGTAGCTTCCAGTGACCTCAAGAAGAAGACTTTGGGCCCAACAGTGCAAGCAATCTAGAATGGAGCAAGAGGCAAGATCTGAATGCACACTTCCCATTCTAGAAGTTTTCTGGTGAATCAAAAGAGGAAGAAATACCTGAATGAAGTAGCAAGTTTCTGGTAACATTGTTTTGAAGGGATTCAAACCTGGCACAGTTGAAGAGGTCCATGGTGTGAAGAGGCTGAGGATGCTTAGAGAGAAAAGTAGATCCCAAGTCAGAACAACTGGAGAGGTGTTCCAGGGAAAGCACAGTTGATTATGTTGATTTGGGGAAGGTAGAGAAACATGATTTGAGGGAAAAGAGAAACAAGTGAAAATTAAAAAAAAAAAAAAACAACTTTTTTTTTCAAGGGTCTAGACCTACACAGTTGCTACCATGTTCCCTTGCCCAGGACCTTGGAGGCTCTTACTTACTTCGCTGTCTGCTTAGGACTTTCCCATGAATCACCCTAATCCAGGGCACATTGCCCTGTGCAACCCGTCTGTCTGCCAGGATGGTGTGATGTCATGAGATGTGGCTCTAGTTCCCAGCTCAAAGACAAAACAAATCTATTCAATACAGCAGCGTCAATTAGGAAGTCCCAGCTGACCTCAGTATCAGAGGACTCAAGAAAGCCTTTATGTTAAGAGCAAAGGTAATCTAGGAATCTATAATGCCAGGGGATATCAGACAAGGGCCCTAGAGTGTTAAAACTGATGATCTTGAAATCATATTTCTAAGTACCTACCTATTTGTCATAGTTTGGTTTTTGCATCATTTAAAGTATTCATTAAGGTGGTTTGGGTAAACCAGTGAAGAAAGCAGAACCCCTGGAGATGATTAACTGATCCTCCACAATATTCAGAATGAAAATGACTCTGTGAGAGTGGAGCCTTTTTTCCTTTACCCTTCACTCCAAGGAATTTATATGTCCTTAGGGGGAAGGATCCATTAATACCATGTCCTAAAGAATTGGTACAAAACCAGGCCTTCTCACTCCTTGCATCCCCCAAATGCCCATGTTGAAAAGATTTTCCTTGTCAACTTCATTCGAACTTCCTTCATAGACAAGGAAGAATGCTAGTCTCTCTCATAGGACATACATAGTCCTGGTTGAATGCCTTACACTGAGCCATGGTCCTCAACTGGCCATTATTTCAATGACACGCTAAAGGCAGATTAGGGAGGACCCAGCCCAAGTGCAGGCACTAGTGGGTACACAGCCTGTAGGGAATTAATACTACAAAACCTATGCCAGGTTAGTCTGTTTGTATTCTCATATGGTGACCCATCTGAACAATGTCACTGATGAGCTACACCTCTCCACCTGGTAGCCCACAGTTCTATCTTCAGCTAACTACCCTTTCCGTCCTGGCTTGTGTTACCTATCCCCTTCTATACCCACTCCAGCTCCACGGTTATTAGCTTCCCCCTCCAACCTTCAGTCTGGAAACTAGGTAAAGTTCTGAGCCAGGAGGTTAAGGATCTAAGAGGGAGGGAAAGAGTACCAAAGGGTGGGAAGGAGATGAAGTGCCTCAAGAACCTCACTTCTTCATGAATCCAGATGTGCTCGGAAGTTCTACAAATATCTGAACTGGCAAT
Source organism: Galemys pyrenaicus (assembly GCA_019455555.1). Lineage (NCBI taxonomy): Eukaryota > Metazoa > Chordata > Mammalia > Eulipotyphla > Talpidae > Galemys > Galemys pyrenaicus. The sequence continues at coordinate 8,783,515 of JAGFMF010011942.1, read as the reverse complement.
TAGGCAATGCCAAATTATTGCAGATTGTCATCCCAGAAGTGCCTACAGAGTTGTTCTAGGTAAGACTGGGACTGTTACAGAACAGAGACCTGGCCCCACCTCTTCTTACCTTCTGCCCTCCCGCACAGCCTACAGGACTCTGCACAGACCCAAATCCCCAAAGACTGAGGTGCAAAATAGAACACAAGTATTGCCCTGATCTAAAAAGAAGTTTGAAAAATCTCTTACAGAATTAACATTCTTTAAATGTTAAAATTTAAGTTAAATTTTAAAATGTTAAAATTAACATTTTTAAAATACAACTTGATAACCAACTTGAAAATCAAGTCTGTACTACAAGTGTTAAAAAGTTCTCCCCTGGATATGTCCTAAGAACTTTCATGCTGTCCTGAGAAACTGCTGAAGGAAATGCCCTCCGCAAGCTGCTTTGTGAATGAAGAGGCTTGATAACTTTTTGAGAATGAAAACAACTCTTAGTGCTTGTGCTTTATAATCCTGCATATTTAACCAACCAGGTCTCTCGTGTCACCCTTTTTACAGGTTCCAAATGCAAACAGGCAGCTCAGTCAGCTTATAGGATAGTGCCAACTAGTGTGACAGGACGAGACCCTGTGACTCAACTTCAGTTTCAACATCCATGTGTGGGAGTTGATGGGAAGAGGGAGTATGAAAGTTCATTACCACAGCTGCTGTCCTCTGCATGGTAGATGAGCTGCAACACCTCTAATTAACTTCTACCTCAAAACCAGCCTACGGCCTCAGAGAGTCAACCATCTCATCTCAGCACCGCCCTAAGTAGCTAAGTAAACATGGCACCTGCCTGAAGGGCTCCCATATCCTTCATGGCAGTTATCTGTTACTGTTTACCTACCCCTTCAGGAACTATAAAATGTGGAGACAGGAGATAAAGGGGTTAGGAGCAGGATGAAAAGGAAGGAAATGGCAAGTGTTGATCCTGAGGAAAGTTCCCAGGAATACCCCAAAAGACTCAGGAGCCCCACATCCTAGCTCTCATCCTGTGACTGGGTTTACTATAAAAGGACTAATTTAACCCCAATTCTTCTGGAGACCTGATTACCTTCAAGAGTATCTAAAATGAGAGTATCCCAGATTCCCATTCTTCTGTAACAGGGTCATCCTCCCCCAAAAAAAAGTTCCAAAATCCTGGCTCCGCCCTAAGTGGGTGGAGCTAAGGAGGAAAAAAGATTTCTGCAAAAAATAAATAAAATAAAATAAAAAGCAGCAAAAAAACCTGGAGGAGGCACGTAAAGCAAAAAAACATGTAAAAAAAAACTGCGCTTGCTTTTTAGTCTTAAACTGGTTAAAACAGATGTGGGTGAGAAACCCGTAAAAAAGTTAACAATGGCAATTTTCATCTTAATTTTAATTTTACTCTTTTTCTCCCAAATTTATCTAACTCTTTCTAACCCTTTTCTATAAGTCGCTACTAAAATGTCCTTTAAACATGTGGCAGGCTTTCAAACCTTGCTTTAAGCCAATCCCATTTAACTAAACTTTTACCCTCAAGGAGATGGGTAACTTTAAATGCTTAACTTAGTCACTATGTTCTTTATCCTTTCTATACTATACCCTAGTTATATTAAAATTCCTTTCCATTAAAAACCTTATATGTTATCTTAATACGGCAAATAGCAAAACCCATTCAGAGAGGGCAAACTTAAAAATTCTAAAATACTTCTCTCCCTATCCTGTAATACTTCCATCACTCCCACATACAAACAGAACCAATTTTCTTCTTTCCTATTTTGATATTGAAATGACTGCCCTCCTGTTGTATTTAGTCATCATGAAAAATAGTAGTGATAATTAAAAACACTTGGTAACCATCTAAAAAGTTTTTAAATTATGTGGAAGGCTACATTATGCAGTCATTTAAAAAAAAATGTTCAAAAATAGTGAATTGGCAAAATGACCTCAATATAACATTAAAATCCTAAAGACTAAAAAAATCTGACCTCAAATGATTTTAGAAATGAAAAAAAAAAAAGACTAGAAGAAAATATAATAAAATATTAAATAACATGGATCAATTTTATGAGTAACTCTACATGAATTTTACATTCATAATAAATTATAAAATATGTAGAAGGCACCATATTTTGTACAAATTTTTGTTTTGTACACAAACACAACATAAATACAATAGTTATTTCCAAACTAAGTTTAAGTAATGACAACTTACAGATATATGGTTCTATAAAATTTTTAAAACTCTTTCAAATATACATCATTCTTTCATTATCATAATATACCAGGAATATCAGCTGAATCACAGTAATCATTGTTTCCAAGCAAAAGGAAAAAAATTCAAATAAGCAGGTGTAGAGATACAGCTGAATGAACCATAAATGTGCATTTAAGTAAGTTAAATATGTAAGAAATCTTCACAATCCAATGATCAGAGTTTAAAGTAAAACATTGGTCTTCACACGTCTTCCATAATTTACAAAACAAAGAAAATAAAACTAAAAACATGAATCATATGTATATATATTATATATAAAGATAGATACATACCTCCCACCCAGTTTTAAGTTGGTATTATAAATAATGAAATAGTAATGGGTACATCTTCCATTTCACTGTATGCCATAAACATTACACACGTTCTTAAAATGGATGATGTTTAAATTCGCTTACCTCCAACAATACCTAAGCTTATGATGATCACTATAATGAGACCTACGAAAACAGAGGCGACAGCCATCCACACTCTGCACCTTCCGATCAAAATTTTATTACAGGAGCTCCAGGGGCCTTCCTTTTTGTCCTGGAAAGCAGAAGAAGGCTGTGAGGTAGTCATCCCGTTTCAAGAAGCTTTTCTGAAAGTCGCTATGGGCCAGGATATGCGAACAGGCAGCTGGGACTGACCTCAAGGGTCTGCACTCACTCACGGAGTCAAGGTACCAACTGACATACCAAGGACAGATGGACACTCACAAGGTGAGAAAGTAAAGTTCTGAGGGCAGTGGGGGCTCTAGGGTAGGGAAGGGGAGGAGAGGTAGGACTTTGAAGGGCAGATGGAAAGCAAAAGCATCCCAAACTCTGAGGAGCACCTTGGTGCCTACTCAGAAAGGACCTGACGCAGTGATTCACCCGATGGGAATGTGGGTTTCAGAGAGCTCAGATTAGACAGAAGGAAATGAGTTCCAGAGGGTTTGACCACTGCCACAGCAGTTTGGATTTGATTTGGTGTGGCCTGGGGCCTTGGTTGTGGAAAGTCTGGAACACAGGAGCTGAGTTAAGGAAAAGAGAAAAAGGCGGTGTAGTTTAGAATGGACACAAGAGAAAGCCAGGTAGCTACCAGACTCTCTGTAATGAGGACCTAAAGAAGAAAATGAAGGAAAGGACGCAAGAGGAAGCAGGCGGCAGTAGGTGTAGTGAGGCAGAGTGTGGGGTCACAGCGAATAATTACAACTGTATGGTTCACTGGTCCCCAAGTTGGCTTTACCCTGCCAGCTCTTCCACGCGAGCATTAGCCCATTTCAGAGATGCAGGCAGAGGGGTCAGCCAGGACTAGCCCCTGCTGCCACCACCAAGCTCACACACTGCCTTTCTGTGTGCTGCTCCCGGGCCACCCTGCAGACTTCTGGCTCAACCCTAGCTGCCACGGGGGTGCTCTGTTCTCAGTGCATCACCAGGCCCTGAAGTCTGCTCGACCCTTCCGCGTCCCCCTGAGCCACCAGGTAACCCCTGCATGAAGATCATGAGGAGCAATGGAGAAAGAGGGGGAGGAAAGCATGTTTCTACATCAAGAACCAGCCCCAATTATACAGCCTAAAGACTATCAGCAAGAGACTGAAACACACCCAGTGTCCTCAATAATAAAACATATTCATACACAAACAAGCTCACGGGACTGGTAAAAATAGAGATAATGGGCATGCAGCACTTGCTAAATAAATATTATGTACAGATGGGAGTGATGGCTGCCAGTGCCCCCTCGCCCCACGGAGCAGCAGGAACTGCAGGGGCGCTTCCTGGATCCAGACCTTGTGTTGACTTGCTCCATCTCCCAGCGAGACCAGGTGAGGCCATCAGATGAGAACTGCTTGTTCACATTAGGATCCCCGTTCAAACTTTCTCAAAGAGAGGTTCCCAAACGTGGATGCCTGTCAGAATCACCTGGCAGGAGTTTAATCTACACACCCTAGGCCCTTGCTAGATCTAAAAGACCAGATTAGGGAGGTGGGTGCAGGCCCCAGGCTGGAAGGGTATATCTCCCAAAGGGATCAGCCACTTTGCCAGGCTGAGACCAATGGTCTGAAACCTCCTCACTCTTCGAGAGCCAGGTCCCCTTTGGGGGCTCCCTAACACCTCACGGAGCGAGCACCCCCAGGTGTGTGCTGTGCCATGGCCTGCTTTGTCTAGTTTCATGTTCAACTATACATAGATAAGGGCCTTATCGCCCTAGGTAAACTGAAACCACACAGAGGGCGGGTGGCTCCTAAACTTCCCTGTTCTTACATCCGCACTAGCCCCTCATCCGGGTGGGAGGCGTTTCATAGATGTGTGTTGCCCAGCTACAGAGGGCGCAAACATATTTAAAGAATGTGCTTTGAGAAACTAGAGTTTCTTACACTTTGGGGCTCCCATTTTGGACCCCCTGAATGCATTTTACTGGGACTCTTCAGGTCAGACCTGAGGGGAGCAGTAAGGGTCCTGGTTTATGTGGCCAGAACAAAACCCTCTCAAGGTAAGTGTTTCTGGAAGTGAAGGAGAGAGCCCCTCAGCCCCCACCAGAAGAATGAGAATTGCTCCCAAGCCAGCAAAGTCAGCAGCTTGGGGAAAAGAAGTCTCAGTGCAAGGGACTTTTGCCCCCTTAGGGGACAGGAATGCACCCGGCACTCCTGAGACTAGAATGACGAGTGACCTTTTCAGTCCTTATATCAGCAGCAGCCGGAGCTATACGGATCAGTACAAAATGAGATGGCCCAGAGTCTCCAACGAGCCACAGAATGAGTATCAACACACCTCTTTGGCCTCTTATGCCTTCACTTCTGCTTTCCCTTGTAGATCCAAAACCAGGACCCTAGTGGCTTGAGAAGACTCCCACTCTGACTTTCTAGGGGAATTCAGCTCAGAATTATACTGCCATTGTTTGTAGCAAAAGCTTCTTCCTGTCCAGTTCAGAGGCTCCATCCTACAGCCTGGCCCCCTGCCCTTCACTGTCCTGTCTCAGCCCTCAGGAAAAGACCATCATCCCCTGCATGATTAATAACACAGATTTTAAGTAATTATCAAACAGGCTGTTGGCTACCCCCAACCCTCAAATAGAGTGCTTTTCAGTTGCCTGCATTTTAAACCAGTGCAAAAATTAGATTTTTTTTTTTTTTTTGATGTGCCACAGGTGTTTCTGGTGTGGCGTGTGATAGTTCGTAGGTACTTGCTACCTGTGCTGAGTCTCCCCTCAAAACTGGGTCATGAAGACACTGCCTCGTTCAGTGGTTTCTTTATTCTCTTGCTCAAATTCTAGGTCACAAGGCAAGGCCACAGGCAGATTCTTCTGCAGTCTGCCTCCGAGAGAATTTTGCAGGCTGTATCTTACATTCTAAATTTGCATTATATGGTTTAAGAATTTGTGTGGCTTTCACCCAGACATTCCCCAGGTACTCTCAACCCTCTTCACAAAAAGGTCCAAATACACAGCACAGGGTCCTGCAGCAGTTGACGAGATGCCTGATATCCTAGAGATAAAAAAAAAAAATTGCCCCTCCTGGACTCTACCAGCAGTCAGTATATAAACCTGAGGAAATTTCCTGAATACATAGGAAAATATATACTTTGAAATCTTCATTGTAGGATTTAATCTACTTGTTGATGCAGTCACAAAAGAGCCTGTTGATTCTTGTCCTAAATTCTGAGCATTGTGTAGCAACGGAATTGATTTTTAGCTAGCCCAGTTATAAAAGGCTTGACTGCCTCAGAACTGTCAATGTCCTGGAATTATGAGTCAGAGTCCAATCAATCTATCAATCTATCCTACTTGCTTCTTGTCATTTTTAATCTGACTACACAGTCATGCTGACAATGACAGCAGGCAAAATGAAGCGGGATGGTTTATTTTCCTTGTCTCCAAGCCTCAAATCCACATAAAAAAGGAAACAAAGGTCATTCTACTACCTTTGAGTTTATAAATTCTAAGGTTCTTAGAAACTGCAATTTTAAGTGAAACAACATACAATGAAAGCAGGTGATGGAATGTTGCTTTAGATCAGTGTTGGCCTGGATTTTTGTTTTCTCATAAATGTTATAATGAAACAACTGTGAATGAAATGACATTATTGGAGGACCTGGGTACTATCCCAGGTCAGCCCTCCCAAGTAGGGAGACACCCAGAACATGGGCTGTCTTCTTCCCAATGACCCCAAACCTGTAGCCTACTTCTCCATCTACCCAACTCCCTCATCAACTCTTTATATTCCAGTTACATTCTTCGCCTTACAGAAATTAGAAAACTATAATTTAGGTAATTACACATGAATATAAATTTCATGTCCTATGTACATATTTAAATTAAATATAGGTAGCTATATATTTAAGATTTTTAAAAGGCTTAAAATTCGAATGCCAGGACCACCCCTGAGTGAACTTCTTTTAGAAATTCCTAAGAGTCTCAGCTTCTTCATTATAATCACTCAGTTTCTTCATCTGTCAAATCAGAATACTGAAGCCTTACTGGTAAACTTGTTGTGACAATGATATTTATGTATCCAATGTACTGGGAATTTAACAGGTACAAAACAAAAGGATAATAAGAACATATGGACTTAAGCTGTGTTTCAAGACTGAAAACTGTAAGGGCACCTAAGAGTCCAGATGTGCTGTGTTGGTCAAACTTTATAGAATTCTACAGCAACTGACTTCTAGTATACCTCAACTGAATCTATAGAACCAAAGATAATGACCTACACATTAGATAAATGGGGTTTCCCCTTTTTTTTTTAAGTTTTGGCAGAGGAAGCATTTTAAGAATTCCCCCGAAGTGCTCTTGTAATCCTTCCCCATCACGCCATCCTGACTCTCACCACACTCTGATTCCATGACCTGCAAAGCTAATTCACAAGGAAGTCTAAGCTACCCATGTGTTCCTGACTGACCAGGAAGTCATTAGACCATGAAAAAGCAATTTCTACTGGGTAGATTGTAGATTATTATAAAGTACTGATACCACAGTATATCGAGCCTGTCCTACTACTCAACCAATGTCAGTAAGGCATTCCCAGGCCTCACAAAACAGGTTAGTCACACTATCACCTTTTGATAGCTGTGGGACTACAGACCTAGTCCCTTGCTCCAGGACACACCTTTTTAGCTAGCCCAGTTATAACTCTGACCCTGAACTCTGACCCTGGATTGGGTCCTTAACCAGGAGGCTCCCAGGTGTTCTGGGTCTAACAAGAGGCAAATATTCCAAATTCCCATTCAAAGATACTGCCTTGGGGGCTCCATACAGTGAACCCACAGTTGTGACCACTTACAAGGAATCAACTGTGATATTTCTGTGGTGTTCATCTTTCATTCAAATATAATGTACCAAACTGCTCTGCAAGGTAATATAGAGATCTATAAAAACAGACTACACAGTATTTCCAGAAGTTGATGCAGAAGCAAAGGCAATGCTTTCAGTGTTTGCATTTCCTGCTTATCCGTGAAATCAACCTTTGAGCAGTCACAGGGGTGGGGGTGGGGACATGGGACCTAAAAGATCAGGTTGGCACCATATGAGTGGGGGGGGGGGACATGGGAGGCATTGATGTACTCAATAAACCTCAACAGTCTAAGGGTAAATAAAGATAGAAGGCTCAAAATGAAAAGTCTCTGCTGTTTTACAAGTATATGATGAGAATGAATAATGTTCATCACTGCTAGGCATGAATCAGAAAAGAGATCAGTCTAAATAAACATTTGGAGGATTTCCCTGAGGACTGCAACATATGAGGCAAAAGCAATTGAGGCAGAAAGAATCCAGTCCTCTGGTGCAAGAACCCTGACATGACTGCCTCCTGTTAAGCAGGTAAATTCATTCACCAGTCCTTTTATTCGCCCCTCTCCATCTCTCTTCTGCGAAATTAAATATCCAAATTAGGAAAGGATAGAAGGTGTGTGCCAGGGGATGGTGAGCTGAGATGGGGGTGGCGGATAAAGGGGAGGTTAGTGAGTGGTGGAGGTGGATGGAAGCGGGAGGCGGTGAAGGAAAGAGTAAGTGAGGTTCTAAAGAAGAGAACTCAATCACTCTAGTTCTCCCTACTCAGAGAAAAACAAAAGTACGTTACAGAACGTTTAAAAGCCACCTCTCTCTCAGGATTCTCTGGGACGAAAGACGCAGTGGCACACCTCACAGGTAGGAGTCCTCAAGTCGAACGGGGGTCGAGGGCTATGGGTGAGCTCAGCAGGGTCCAGCTCAGGCTGGAGGTTATTCCTGTGTCGGCTCCAGTGAGAATGTTCTAGAGCACACCGCTGCGCTTGGCATCTGTGGCTCTGCTCGGAGAGAGCTGGCTGGAAACCCGAAAAGCTGCCGGGGTCGGCCGGGGTCCTGGCAGGCAGCCCAGCCGAGCGCACTCAAATGACACCGCCAGCGCCGAGGGGAGCTCACCTGCGCTGGGCTGGGCTCCTGGGCGGAAGGAGGGTTGAGGGGCATCTCCTCCTGCTGGGGCACCACGACCTCCGAGAGCTCCATCTCCTCTCCAGGCGGTACGCACCGGGCCCCCTCCATGGTGAGGCAGAGAAGGGTTTCCCAGCCCGCCGGAAGCACGGTGCGCTCGCCCGCCGAGGGTGCGGAGTCCAAAGTGCTAAGCCGGGTGCTGCGCTCTCCACTCCCCCCCTCCCCCACGGGGGCGTGGGGCCCTCCTGCAGCGCGGGCGGGGCAGGGAAGGGCGGGGCGCGGGGCTGCCAGCTCTGGGGCTGGAGGCTCCCCCAGCTCCGGCAGGGAGCAGCCGTGGCCGCGTTGTGGGCGCCCGAGCAGAGGAGGGCTGTTTTTCTGGTTTGTTCAGGGCGCTGTCTGCCCTGCCTTTCCTTGGCCGAGCAGATAGGAGCAGAAGTCGAGCCAAGGGTCTGCTTGGATGTCAGGCTGTGAAATGAATGGGCCCGCGGCGCGGAGCGCAGGGAGAAAGGTGGCATTCCACCCGAGGAGCTGTCGCCGGGGCTTGCCCCAGCTTTCGCTGCTTTAACAACAAGTTCATTCATTTACTCAACAAGCAGTTAGGAAGCATCTGCAGCGTGCCAGGCTTGGTGCTATGATCTGAGCTTCTGAAGGTGAATAACCACGAACACACCCCTACAAGTTCAGATTCTGGACTCCTCCGGGAATAGAAGCCTGAAATCTCCTTCTCGCCCCTCCCCCACCCACATCAAAAAACTACTATCTGCTGTCACAGGTACATCTAAACCAGATCTCCCAAAGCCTACTGAGGACTGTAAAGGGACGTTTGCGGTATTCTCTAATCTACACTCAGATGCATTTTCAGAATTCCATCAACCTGGTCCTTGTACACTGTTGACATACCTGTGGTCGCACAGTTTCAGAAGACAAGCAGTCTCAATATCTGTGTGTTCTTAGGTAAGGTGTTTTTGTATCTGTGAGCTTCCTTCTTTATTGTAAAATGACTCCTCTCAGGTGAGTTAGGAGGATTAGGTAATTAAGTAAAGCATTCAGTCCTGTGCCAGACCAACAGCAGTCTCTGGAATACTCCCTTATTCTCCATGTCTAAGGTTCTTTGTAGCTAATACCCACCCGCACCCCACCCTTAGCATCTGCAAAAAACCTTGATCAGGATATAATCTTTTGGTACTGACTTTTGTCATGTACTGTCATATTTTCTTGATGTTGACACTTGCCTGTGTCTTACCTGGAACAAATTTCTAAAATGCACACGAGTGCATTCTACTTGAGAAATTTCTCCTGTCTGAATCAGAATGAGTTTGTTTAAAAGAGTGAGTTTAAAAGAAGTGTTCCTTCTTGTAGGTCAACCAAGTTTAGTTTAATTCTTGATGAAAGTTAAGGATTTTTGAATGAGGAAGCAATTCTACCTTTGTAATTTCTTCAGAATCTATTTCTCTATGGGTAGCCTTTTCAAAGTGCATTATTCTTACATGAAGTTTGCTTTGCCTTTTTTTTAATGTACTATTCTTACATAAATAGCATTTTTTATATAATTTGGAATTGCTATTGACTCAGTTGCTTTAGTTTGTTCAAGGAGTCAGTTAAATAACATTAAAAAATAAAAGCTAACTTGTTATGAAGTGTACTTTGCATAGCGGACCAGTATAAGATTTTTAATTTTGCTTTTTGTCATAATGTAACAGGGTGGTCCCAGGAAAAGGGGAAGTTCCAAAAATCCTGGTTCCGCCCTAGGTGGGTGGAGCTGAGGAGGAAAAAAAGATTTCTGCAAAGAGAAAAGAAAAAAGGAAGATGGAGAACAGCAAGGAGACCTAGATGAGGCACGCGGAGCAGAGGGACATGTAAAAAAACTGTGCTTGCTTTTTGGTCTTGGACTGGTTGGAACAGATGTGGGTGAGAGACCCGTGGGGAGGTTAGCAATGGCAGCTTTCATCTTGATTTTGATTTTGCTCTTTTCCTCCCGAATTTGTCTGACTCTTTCTGACCCTTTTCTATGAGTCTCTACTAAAAAGTCCTTTAAATGTGCGGCAGGTTTTTGGGCCTTGCTTTGGGCCAATCTTATTTGGCTGGACTTTTACCCTCAAGGAGATGGGTAACTTTAAATGCTTAACTTAGTAACTATATGCTTTGTTCTTTCTTTATTGTACCCTAGTTGTATTAAAGTCCCTTTCCATTAAGGTTTTATATGTTTGTCTTAATGCGGCGGATGGCAGAACCCATTCAGAGAGGGCAGGCTTGGGGGTTCTAGGTGCTCCTCTCCCTGCCCTGTAACAATAATACTTTGTTCTCCCTTCTTCTTAAAGTCATTTCCCTAATGACTATCTTATAAACCAAAAAATAAAGTAACAACATCAGGGTGCAGTCACCAAAGTATCTCAACACCTTCAAGTAGATCTGTGCCTCTGAAAGCACATTTTATACCCATAGTTGGCCACAGTACTACTTGAACATCAGCAACTGGGTCAGCCGCTCAGGTTAACCAAGTAGAAAACAACTGAGAAATAACAGGTTGGCTTCTGATGTTTCATTTTGCAGTTTTCCAGGCACTGTGAAGCAGGGTGTGAGTTCAAGTTTTCACCCACTCTCTGATGCATAGAAATATTCCACCCAAATGTCTTGGTTTATGGTGGCCATTCTACTCTGCCAGCTAAACCAGTCTTAGGATTTGCCTCTACTCACACCTCTGCAAGAATGAAATGCATAGTCCCATGTCATTCAGATTCTAATATTGGCATGATATAGCCAAATAAGGCTGGTATTTCTTAACCTTCCCTTACCTCTCCCTGAAGCCCCCTCCTTCCCCCTATTACTGCAGAACATGGTACACTCACTTGAGCACCTGCACAGCCAAGAGTGAGAGTTGGTATGTGCTTGAAGAGCTCCCTCTAATGAATGTGGCTGATCATGCCAGCCCTCCTCTGTGCCCTTATTGAGATCACAAAGTTATGTAAAGGTTTTGGTGTGTTTTATTGAATAGCAGTTTTTCACCTTAGAAATAACCATAAATAAAAAATACAGTTCACCTTATGCGTAGGTCACAGCCCAGAAAAAAATAAACCTAGGTTATAAGAACTATCAGTCTAATTTCCTCTTCTGTACAGTCTCTCTTTGTGAATTAAGTGGCATAATTTACCCTCCAAGTTGCACATATCTTATTTACAAATTCCTGGAGAAAAAAATTTAATGTCTTATTGTAGTTACTTCATTCTTTTTTAAAGTCTCTATCACATAAAATATAATCAAAAGTCCAACCTGTCACAAGAGAGAAGGGACGTATTTATGAATCCAGGGAACAAAGTTTGACACCCTTGTATACACACCAGGAAAGTTTGGTCTTCCACATCCATGTCCCCAGCTAACAATACCAGTCAAAATCCATCTTCCATCACTTTTCCTTCGACCAGATAAAGGTCCACCAGAATCTCCCTACACAAGAAGGTAATATCAGTATGAAATACAGTTACTCTGCTGTTAATGTGTCTAATGGACTACTTTTAGAACTCCCATTCTGATGGATTTTGTTTGGCTAATTACTATGCAGCTTGGAGAAATCTCAAGAAATAATGTGAAACTTCTAATATCATAATTGTCAAATCATTCTTCCTAAAATTAGAAGACCGCACTTATCAAAGAAACTTGATTCATTAAATGAAGAATAAAATTAGAATATTCCTGGAGGGGAAACAACTCTCATACACACCCAAAGAATAGTGCAGGTTTTGTACTCAGTACAGTTTGGGGCCCTTAGCCTTCACACAACCTCAGAAGGCAGGGATATCTCAGAAGTTCATCTCTGCTTGGGCCACACAACCTCAGCATTGTGTTCATGGCCCTGAAGGAGGAAGATAAAGAGACCCTTCTAATTAGCCAAGCCCCGTAAAGTAGCCCAAGGATTACTAATCAACAACTGTCAGAGACAAATCTCCCTTACTTGAGAGTTCCTTCTGATACCTCAACTCCACAAAGCAAAGTCACAAATCAGAAGTTTACACATAAACTCCTACTTTATTTCTACTTCACATCATAATATCTGGGTTTTGTTTTCCTATTTGGGAGGATAGTTAAGATGTATATACTCAGAGGCAAAGATTTCAAAAGCCTTCCAAATTTGTTTTGCGCTCTTCTCCCTTCCCTGTCCCCTCCCCCTCCCTGCCACCCACATTTCTAAACTGGATTAGGTAAATTCCAGAAGTAGAGAAACTGTGCTCTTCTTATTTTAATTGCTGCCACACCAACTCTGCCAAGTCTAATTTAACCTGTTAGCCCTGGTGAATGTGGAGCAAGCCTGTGTGAATGATATATTTTAGAAAGTACCCAAACTCTAGTGATGTGTTAGCATCAGAGATATAAGTTTCAAATCCCAGCTACTTACTATGCAAACTTGGGTAACTGGTTTACCCTCTCTGTGCCCCAATTTCCTCTTCTATAAAATGGGAATGAAAGAATGATTTGAATGAATTTACATAAAGAACTTAGCACAGGGCTTGTCACAAAACAGGGGCTCAGAAGATAGAAGTCATTCTGTGAGTTTCCTGGAAGGTCATGGCAGGCCACCTAAGGAAGTAGAAAGGTAAGGAATAGATCTCACCCTGTTCCTCATCCTCCAAGTCACTTGCTCCTTTTATTGTGACCCTATAATAACTGCATATAGTTACATCTGAAAGTGCCCTCCAAATGCACTATTATTAGAAGGCCCAAAGGCATATACATAAGTGAATTCTCATCTCTCTCACCTCTTCCCTGCCCCCCAGCCTACGTGTCAAAGGAGAAAGTGAATAAAACCTTTATTATTTCAGAAGATAAATGGGGTCTCCCTGGTAGCGCATGGGGTTGAGAGCCACTCTGTGGGGCTTCCGCAGTCACTGCAGCAGGAGTTCAATCCCTGGCCAGGGAGGGGACTTACATGGTGCAGCAAGATCTCTCCTGCCTTGCCTGCTGCTCCCCTCAGCAGTGTATTTCAGTCCATCTGCCTGTTCTGCTCCCTACTCTGTCTCTGGTGAATTCTCCCATCCCCTTACTCCCCACACCTCTGACCTGTACCCCAGCTCTTGTATGCATAAATTCTTTTAAAAAAAAGACTATAAAAGGCTGCTTCTAAAAACATAGGCGATAGTCCTGTAACAATGTATGTGTTGTGTGTTTTGTGTGTGTGTGTGTTGATTGGGAGAATGATAAATGTTGACCTCATTCTCTAAATATTAGAGAAAAATACACAAGAACTAGAAAACAGATTCTATAGGTTTAATTTTTAAACCATGTTTCCCTGATTTAAAAAAAATGGTTTAATTAGAATCTAAATGCAGGAAACTTCCTAGCCTCCTTATTTCCCAGTGCTGTACAGATTAAATGTGACCACATTTGTGGGGAACAAAGCAAGTCAGAGGAGGGAAAGGCAGGCTGACTTACTCTGCACGCATCCCTCTGGCCTGACATGACGCCCACACAGAGCATGCGCGAGGTGACGATGCCATAGGTGGACACACAGAGGGTCTGGTCCATGAGCTCCACCTCCGCCTGCTGCAGAACTGGGGAGCCTTTGTTATCTGGAAAACACATTGAAAATGGGAATCACAGTAACGCCTACACTTTCTGAGGGCTTGATCAAACAATTTACTCATGTTATCTTCTTTTATCCTTGTAGCAATTTGTTGAGGTAAACTCTATTAAGGTCCCTATTTTGCTGGTGCAGACATGGAGGTTTAAAAGGTAAAGGACTCTCCAGTGGCACACAACTGGAATTAACAGAGCAGGATTCAGACTCAAGGTCGATCTGATCATCTGAGCACCACACCAGATGTTGACCATGAAGGAATGTGAGGCAGGAGATTATTAGGATAGTTACTGGTTGCAGGGACTTCCAGGTGGAGCAGCATCATGATATCAGGCCTGGCTTGCAACTGTAACAACGTACCCACTTGGGTACAACCATTTCACTTCCTCTTTAATCTCTCTGGCTCAGGTGATTCAGAAAAATAACATGCACACACATACTCATGTTTATAAAGACAATGCCTCATGAGAAGCCAGCTGAGTAGCGCTTTCCTTTCCTGACATAAGATGAAGTCATCAAAGTTCTTGTAACAGGAAAACCCCCAAGGGAAGGGGAGGTTCCAGGTTCCTTGCCCAACCCAAAGGAAGGGTAGAGATGAGCAAGGAGGAGAATCTAGAAGGGACTGGAAGAGAAAAGGATTGTAGAGGCACATGCAGCGGAGAGAAATGTGAAAAAGCTGTGCTTGCTTCTTGGCCTTGGGCTGTACCAGGGACTTGGGTGACATGTAAAAAGACACTCAAAAAAGACAAAGATGTGAGTGAAAGACTGGTGGGGAGGCTGATGGGAGCCTTTAGACTTGCCTGGCCCCTTCTGCCCCTTTCCTATGGGTTCCCACCAGAAGATCCCTTAGACTGTGGCAAGCTTTTGGGCCTCAGTGGCCCTGCTTTGACCCAACCCTGTTTGGTTTGGCATTTATCCATGAGGGGGATGGGTGCTTGATTTCAAAATTCCTTTTCTTTTCTTCTCTCTATTGCGCACTACTTATTGCGCACTAACTGTATTAAAGTTCTTTTCCATTGAAGGGCCTATGCACTGGAGTATATTTGTCTTTATGCAGGGGATGAAAGAGCAGGCAGGTGCCCCTCATTCTGCCCTATGATATTCTGACATAGTCAAATGTTCAAGTAGGTAGTTGCTTCCTTGTTGGAACCCTGAGATCTCAGTAGGCTCAAGCGGCTGGTGACTATTGTAACTGCAGTGACTAGGTGAAGCCAGCAAGCTCTGGAGAAGCCACCCACTGTGAATTTTTGGAGTGTCTTATTCAGATGAGGGTAAGATCAAGATTATGGGGATCTTTCCTAAGTCCTTGGCAATGACTGCAGAGAAATGAGATGACTGAGAGATGAGGGAAAAGGGAGATGTTCACAAAGCTTTGGACTCTCCCACTCATTGTGTGTTTAGAATCACCCAAGATCCTAAGCCATGGAAAATCTTGGCAAGGCAAATTTAGCGGCTTTTCTGCAACCGGGTCTGACGTTGGTGCACATTGAAAAAGATGCCCATCTGGGTGGAAGACTTCTGAAAAGGCATCTGCTGTGGGTGAACTAATACTAGGCTGCTGGAAGGCCCAGGCCTGAGTTTGCAATCTGGGAACTAAGGACAGGCCGCAGCTCAGCTCTCACTCTCATCTTGTGGCCACTGCCCTGGGGCAGGCCCACTCCTCTAGATAAACATCTCTGAGTTGACATGGTAGGGGATATGTGCCCGCACACGCAAGTGTGTGTGTGTGTGGGGGGGTGTATTGGCGGGTACATGAGTGTGTGTATGTGTGTGATATACCCTTTATAAAAATAAATCACTTCTTTGAATGAAAGGAACCTAAAAACAAGGAGGAATTGCTCTTCTATAACAGAAAGGCTAAAATGACTCTAGAGGAAGGCGGAGGGTAGAAAACAGCCAGGTCGGGGTGGGGAAGAGAGCACAGAGAACATTATGGGTTCTTTGGTGGTGGGAGAACAATGGTGACCATACCTGTGGGAAGAATTCTTATACTGTGAAAAATTTCTATATGTGTACATATACATATATAATGCATGTTTATGTATGTGTAATGTATATAATGTGTGTGCATGTGTATGTATAGTGCATATGCATATAATGTATGTGTGCATATAGTATATATGTATATGTATATATGTATATGCCTAGCATTAATCCACCCAGAGGAAACGTATGATTTTGCTTTTTTTTTAGATTTACTTAATCACCTCAGTCCCTTGTGCTCTTTCTGCCCTCATCCCAGTCTCTTCCCCACCTCCCACCAATGACCCCTTTGGTTTACCTTTGACCTTTTGTTCTTGTTGTGTTTTTGGTTTGTTTGTCTGTTTGCTTGTTTGCTTTTGGCTGTAATTACTCATTTCCTAGAGCTCTCTCTTATCATTTTTTTTTGTATTGATTTTCCTTTACAAGGAAAGGGCCCATAGACACCCTCATGGAAGGTCCTGTTGGGGGAAGAACATCCTAAAACAGAATAACAATACCCTCCTCCTTCTACTTCTCAAAGCTGGCAGGAGGCTCAATGACACCATGTGCACAATGCCTCTCCAGGAAGCCCAAAGCACGGCATCAGCACAGTGATCCTCTGGAGGGGAAGGGCATGCTGCCCGTTCTCATACACACCTGCTTCGTGCCTTCGCCCCCAGCCAGTCACCCAGCACTTCTCCCCACTGCGCACTTTCTGGCCAGCAGGAGGAATGCAAATCGGCTGGATGAGCTGTTCCAGGGTCTCAGGCCAGGCCACACTGAGTTGCAGCAAGGCGATGTCATAGTCAAAGGTCTGACTGTTATAGTGCTCATGGACAATGATCCTTCTCAATGGGGAGACGAACTTGGAATTGCCCTGCACGTACATCCCAAGGTGAGCAGTCCACGTTGTGGGGTCTGACAGCCTGGTGAAAGAGGAATGAGGCACAGAGTCGGTGACATGAAGAGCCCGACAAGTCAGGGATGAGGTCAGGAAAGTCAGGCCTGATTTTCAATCCCTATCATCTTTGCTGATTCTGTCTACAACTTCCCTGGGCCCCCCTTGTGTCCTTTGTAAAACCAGACATGGGTAAGGCAAAGTAGGGATGGCAAATGATATGTTCCAGAACATTCCCTCAACAACATCTTAAGATAAAGCTGTAAATATTCTTGCCACTGGTTTTCATGAACCACACACGGGTTAAGAATATCAGTAACTGGAATAAGTTTATTACAGTCTTCCAAGTTTCACTGACCAGGGTATTTGATAGAGACTGACAGGGCCAGGAAGACTGGTCTGGGGACCCTTTTGCCAAGTTCAAATGACATGAATACCAAGACAGAGCCAAACCAAAATGTTATTTGTCAGCAAGAATGTAAAGAAATTCTTTCTTGCAAACTACCTGAGCCTTCAGATCATAGGCCTAAGAGCTCAAGCATGACCGTTCACAGGCACTACTCCCTCTTAGTCCTTCCAGAATCCTCAGCTTGACCCCTGGCCTGGCACTGAGTCCAGGGGTCTCCCAGTGTCCACGTGAGGTTTCCTTCTCCACCCAGCAAACTTGTTCTGGTGAGGTGAAAAGAGTGTGGAAGCTTTAGAAGAAAAGTAAGAACAAGGGCTACAAAGTGTCTCTACTAACCTGCTTAGCTGATGTCTCATGAGTGGCTCTGGGGAGCCAGGGAGTGTTAAGGTTAACATATTACTCGGAGCAGTTTCACAGTACAAAAGACTAATGATCAAACAGAAGCATTGCTATTTTAATCATTTACATAAATCCTGTAATTTCCAGGAGAAGCAAATACTCTAAGTTTATAGATTCTTTGAAAGCCTTATACTTTAAAATATTAAGAATAAAAATATTATTTTTTGTACCTAAGACAAAATAGATTCCAGTTGGAAAAGCATCTGTTCTTCCCATTAGAAAAGGCAGGCAGAGCCCTTCCAGGGCCAAACCTAATAGACTTTTCTAGGATCAGCCTCCATCTAAACAGGGATCCCCACACCCCAGTAATTCTTCCATGCCTACTCTTCTCCATATTATCCAACATTTCATAGATTTATTTCCTCTGACTTGACAGTCTTACCCAATTTTCTCAACCTAGTAAAAACCTTTCACCCTTGATGTTTTCTTTGTGTTTTTAACCCCTTAAATATCAATGAATGTTGAACACAATGTTTTCAAGAGGAAAAGAAAAGTCATCAGTTGGATTGACTGAATGTCTGCAACACAGAGCTTCTTGCAACTTGGGGTCTGTGGTCAGTGTGTGCTGCTTCAGGGTAAGGATTGACATGCCCTACCTGTTTCCATAGAAACAGTGGGCTGCAGAGAGAAGCCACTCCCTGGAGATGACTGAAGCGCCACAGTAGGCAGATCCCACGAAGTGGAGGCTGACTTGCCACGGCCACCCCCCCTCTTGGGTGTCAGTGCCCCCGATGATGCGGTGGAGGGTGGACGAACTCCTGCTGCAGCCTTGAGGAGGAAAACGTCACATGATGTAAAGATGGATTTGGCAAAGCCCAGCAAAAACAATATATAGACTTAGTGAAAAATATACTGGTTACCAGAGGGAGCAGGGGGAGGGAGGGATGGAGGGAAGGAGGAGATAGGTGAATGGCACAGGACATTTGGTGGGGGATGAGTGAAACATGCACACATGTAGAGGAATAAAAATATAAGCCCCAAATTACAGAGATATGTAAACAACTGTCAGATTAATAAAAATAAATTAATTAAACACATTTTAAAATGAAGACATACTTGGAAGAAACCCTGAAAATCAAGTGGTGTTTAGAGCTCAATTGTGAATTTGACTGACTAGATGAACAATCGGAACTCTGCTGCCTACCTACAGATGAGACAACACATGCATCTGTCCGAAAGCGCCTCCCGAAGAGGTGCTGACACACCGTCTGGTCATAACATGAGGGGAGGGGTGGGCCCCACAGATGTATCAGCCCATGGGTTTGGGTTGTTGGACAGAGAGGAAAAGATAAATTCCAAGTACAACAGAATTGAGAGTTTTTGAAGTTGTGCTGATTTTCAAGAAAGCATTGAAGAGAGAATTTGTAAATCTAAGTCAAATGAAAATATGTTTTAAAAAAAAACAGTTATCAGAGCACTTATTTTCCAGGGAAAATAGTATTGACCAGGATATATAACTAACATAGTGCCCCCTGGTCAGTTAGAGATCACATAGCTCATAATACATGTGGCAGATCACAGTTCTCAGGTCGTGATTAAAGAGAGAAACAGCACTTGACAGTGGCCAGAGCAGAAGGCGTAGTTCCAAAGTCATTCTCTGCACCTGGACCTCTCAGGTCTTTTATTATAGAGCCCTTCCTTTGATTAGACTTATTGATTAGACTCCGTTCACTGATATTTGTCATTCCTCTCTGAGTCTGTGCAACCTCTTCCGGGGGGGTTACAGCAAAAAGAAAGTGAAAATTAAAAACCGGCCAAGAGGGAAAACAAGGAGTCAGCAGGAACCCATTTCTACCTACTGCAGTCTTCTTCATCGCTGCCATCTGAACAATCCACGGTCCCGTCACATTGTGCATTTTGTTTCCTGAAGCAAAGCTCATTGGCACACTTAAAAGTTCTGTTGTTGCAGGGAATGCCTACAAACCCAATGAAGAAGGAAGCCTTTTTAGCCCTGCTGAACCAGTGACAATGAGCTCCTCAAAGGATGGCTTAGCCATGGACGGTGCTTGCTGCTCTGGGAACCATGGCAGAAGGCAATGAAGCCAGTGCACACAGCCCCATCCTTCACCGCAGCAGAGCCCCTAGGAGGCAGGCAGGCAGTCACAGCTGTTGGTATCAACCCAAAATTTCTCCCACTGTAGATGAAATGCAAATCCATACAGGTAACTTCGGACCATGGCCTCTTTACTACTACATTGTCTTGTCGTCAAAGAAAGTTTTTGAACAAAATGAACATTACTCCCAGTCTTCTTATACAATTAGAACAACAAATGGACAGACTGGCTTATGGGACCTTGTTCACATCCCCAGCGGTGTGTGTTTCCGCAGTGGCTAGAGCAGGCGCCTCCCAGCCCAGGCAGTGCCTGGCATGCCCCTTGTTATCCAGTCCTCAGTACCCCGTGGTCTTAAGCAGCATTAAAAACAAGTGAGCCATGAAAATATTCTAGTACACACACACGCACACACAACCCACACACACACACATCTCTCCACTCAAGTTAGTGTAACCAACTGTCTTGTTTTGTCTGAGACTAATTCCAGAACATGGGGTCTTCAAAAGTAAAACTGGAAAAGACCTGGAAAAACTAACTCAAGTGGATTGTTCTAACCCAGAAAAGGAGTTTCAACTGGTTTAGGATAGTTTCGTGGAAAAGGCAGCAGGGTGCATGGGCTCCATCCTTACTCTCAGTGCAGTTCTGTTCATTGCTGCCATCCTCACAGTCCCTGAAGCCATCGCAGAACAGAGGGCTACGCTGTCTGAAGTTGCTGTCATTGCAGGCAGGTTTATGGATCACTAGAATGAGAAGAGACAGGACTCTTAAGAGCTTGACATAGCTGGACTCTCTGATGAGCAGAACTATTTTAAATGATTTAAATAAAATAGAAGGCGTGTTTTCCTCAAAACTGACATCTCTATGAGGCAAAGCAGATGTTTAAACCTTGGTGCAAGTCCTAACACCCTGAGTTTGTCGGGCCTGATTTTTGCTTTTGTGGAAATGTGTTAAACTCTGGAGGTTTATTTAACTACAATTAAGTAAGTTTTGAAAGAAACTAAAAGTCATAAGCTGTGATCTAAATTGAAATTGTCTAAGTGCTTAAACTGAAAGTGTCCTGAGTTGGGGTTTTGTCTCCTTCCTCACTGTATCTCAAGCCACAGACCAAATAGTAGGTGTTCACTAAAGGTTTGTTGAATGAATTCATAAATGTGGGATCTTAGTGGACAACAGACTTGTAGTCTGTAAGGAAAGTTCCCTTTTAAATGACTGTTTTGTGAGTCACCTGTTTCCTGAATTAGGAAATGCCAGTGTAAACCTATCACAATTTTTCTTTTTTCGAATATTTCCATGAATCACCTTTAGATCAGAGGTGAGTTCAGCAGAGTAGCAAGCACTCAGAAGGCATGACTCTTTAGACATTCCTGATTTTGTGAAAAGTTACCATATTTGTTACCTTATCCTATTTTTTCAGAGGTATCTCTTATGAATGACAGGATAAGACATTGCTACCCTGAAATAGTTCAAGTTTCTGACTGCTAGAGAATAGCATCCAAAATGGCACAATAAGGAATAATGATCGCCAAAAGCAGTCTTATCATAAAGTAACAATAACTCCTGCATTGGATCATCAAAGCAGGGAATAATAATTTTATTAAAAAGCAGTCTCAACCATTATATAATGATCAGTATTTTCTCAAATAACAGAAGGTCTTATGCAATCAATAAATCATAAGAGGGTTTTGTTGTGTTGTGTTGATTTTTAAAAGATGCTGTCATAGATTACTTTTCATAAATGTTTTTTCACATGTATTTATATTGATTACAATATTTCTGAAGAATATGAAAGAGATTAAAGAGCTCCACCAACACAATAGCTTTTGAAATAAAATGCTCGAGCTTTCGAACAGAGTGTGGCCAATGGTGTCACATTGTCCAGAGATATCCTCTCCATATTACTCCATGAAACTGGAGATAAATTCAGGAATGATGTACAAAAAGCAATTAAAAAAAGGCAAGACAAAGATGCTCTGCCCAATATAGGAACATCCAACATCCCGGCCCTTAGTCATTATCAATGTGATGCTTCATAAATAAGATTCTGAGTTTACTTCTCTGCAATTTCTAAGCTCCTCTCTAGATGGAGGATCTGTGCTTTAAATAGAACTGTTGTTTTAACTGGGGTTGATTAAGTTATGGGCCATAGAGCCTCACTCCCTGTGGCAGTATTTGTATCCCTACTCTCACCATGGCCCCCAAGAGTGCAAAGTAAACCTCAGTCAACTACATTTCAGCTACATAGCTTGCTTTGACTGCTGGCTTAGGACTCAAGCTATGCTGTGCCAGTTCCAAGTCCACAATTTAAGAGAAACCAAGTGTTTCTGCTTCCCCATCTTTTGCATCTGCCATTGCCATGGCTCACCACTAGCTCAATGAGGAAAAGAGCCAGAGGAGTACACTGTACCCCATCCCAGAAAAAGCTCAGCAGGACACACTGCTTGAAGCAAAGCCACCCAGCTGAGCCCACACTAGATCAGACATAGCCCAGATGGTCTGTGACTATACAATGGAGAAGATGGAAAATAAATGATTGCTGTAAACCTCTGAGTTCAGAGGCAGCTTGTTATACACACTAAATAATAGTCACAAAGACCCAAGATGTAAACCAGCAGCAACAATGGTCTTGATCAGTTATTTATTCATAAGAAAGTGATAGTAAAAGCTTGAATACCCACCACAGAAAAGTTCATCGCTTTCATCAAAGCAGTCATTTACTCCATCACACCGCTGAGCTTGAGGGACACACAAACCAGAGGAGCATCTAAAAGTTCCAATGGGACAGGCTAAAGACAATAAAAAACAGAAAATTGTGTGTGGGTTCCTAAAAGTTAGCAGACCCCACTAACAAATAAGTGTGAAGTGTTAAGCTGTTAAGGAGTGGGCAATTTAACAACAGTAGGCTGTAGATGGTAACTAAAAGACAAAATTACGCACTAAGGAGAACAAAGAAAGCAAACTCATCTACCAGAAGACCTGAGTCATCACTGCATCTGGATCACATATACAGTCAAACTTCTACTATCTACATCCTTGACTCAGCTCTTGCTTTTATCATAAACTAGAAGAAAGGGAAAGCTACTTTAGAGAATTTAGCATCCTCAGTGTGCAGTCTTAAGACTCCCTGAGGAATTAAAAATGGACTTTCCTTTCTCTGAGTCCTCTATGTTGGGCTGCATTATTCTGAAAGAGTTAGTGCTTTCAATGACAGAGATTTCAGACTGGTCTCAAAACTCAGAATACCTGTCCCCTACCTTCTAATCCATTTCAACCAGACTACTCATCAAAGATCCATTCCCTTGCCTGGCCTGGTCTCAGTAATCCTGGCCTTGTAGCTAAATAAGCCCAGGTTTGTAGCTCTATAGAACTGACAGAACCTTTCTCCTGTTATAGTTAAATGTTTGTGTCCCCCCCTAAATCCATATGTTGAATTGTAATGCCCATTGCAATGGTATTATGGAGCTTTGGGGAGGTAAAGTCACAGGGTGGAGTTCATTTGAATAAGATGAATGCATGCAAGACACCTTTGGGGGTTCCCTCTCTCTTACTTGTGAGACTACAAGTCCATGACCCAAAGAGGGCCCCCTCTCAAACATGCTGGCATCCTGATCTGAAATTTCCAGATTCTAAAACTGTGCTACATTTCTGGTTTTTATAAGCTCCCTAGTTTGTGATATTTTTGTTCTAGCAGTCCAAACAGACAAAGTCACTCCCTTGCACAGCAGGCCAGAGAAGGCTGTGTGTTCAGGTCAATACTGTATCCGTGGAACACAGCACAGAGGGTGAGTTCCTAGAAAATCTTCATAGTTTGAAAAAAGAACTAAAAATAAGACAGCTTACTATTTACCAGTGTCCTTGCTGGAAATTATGATATTTTGATGTTCATAAGTATATTATTCTGAATCTAGCAGCAGCTATAATGCAGGAGTGGCAAAGAAGGTCATGGTCTAAAGGAGCATTCTCTCAAGTCCTATCTTTATGGGTTCCTAAGTGACTAACTCTTACTTTTCCCCTTTTAAAAGTAGTTGAGAATTTCCTGAGCAAGTCGTTATCTGCTCTTTCCAGCTTCCCTATCCACAGCCTTTTCTACTGACTGCTTCCTGGCCACAGGCCCAGCAGTCTCAGTGGGACATTCTCTCTGTGGGCTGATATTTAACTCTCCTTCATCAACCAGCACTCTCTATACAACACAGGCCAAAGGGGTCACAGTTGTTGGCGTCTGACCCACTAGATGTTGGTTATAAATATCATTTATAAATAATTATGATAAGCAAGAACAAATCAAAAATGGTCTTATAGTTAATAATGTGAGAAAACATTCTTCAATATAAGTTGGTAACAAACAGCTCTATTATTTCTTCTTTAATGTAAATATAGCAGTATTTTGAAATATATATTACAGTATGTAGTATATAATATACACTGCTATATTGAAATACAGCAGTAATACCTCCCCGAAGCTCTACCTCCTAGCATTTGCATTATTATATATTGTTTATATAATGTATGTATTTATATTTTTGTTAAAAAACAGAAAGAATAGAAAATAGTAGAAATAAAGCATTTTTCCTTCATTTTCAGTCTTGAAGTTTAGGTTTATAGAGGATTAGCCTCCCTTTAGCCATTTTCCAGTTTTTCTGAGGAGCTGAGCCCATGCTTACGTTGGCTGATGTTGTAACCGCCATATTCCACCAGAAGTGGCTTGTCTGAAAGCCCTGAACTGCACTGAAACTGAATGTGAACCACAGGGCTGGGCACTCGGAAAATCGTCTGGTGATCCACGTAGGCGCTGCAGTACCTGAGGGGACAGAGTCAGGACATGTGGCTTGAAGGTCTGTCTAGGTCATTCCTGCTGATGGTGAAGCCACTACTTTGCTCTTTGGGTTTCAAAAGATGCTTGTGATGGCGCTAACAGTGGCTATCCATTTCATGCTTCTGTGCTAAGTGACTGAATAATTTCTGAGCCTTGGCTGATTTTTCTCTTCTAAAAACAGCAGCACTATGCTCTCTGCTATCCCTTGTTTTCCTCAGCAATATTTCTAACCAGAAGAGTTAGGGTTTAATTCTCCTAGTCCTTTCTCCCTTTTTTCAGTGTAAATAACCATGTAGCAACTGCCTGCTTTTGTCCACGTCTCTCAAGAAGAGTGGAATCCATGAGCTCATATTGAAATTATGCAAAAAGTCCTAGCATACTTCATGCTAAAGACAACAAAATTATTTCATTCTAAACTGAAATCTGATGTATACTTCTGAGCTTGTCTTTAACAAAAAGTAATGTCTACCAGAAGTATTTACCTACTTCAATTTTTCATGTTTTTCTTAATTTAGACAAAAGGTTTCTCCTGTCAGTTATTCTTATATGAGCCTGGTGATTAGTGATTATTACACGGGGTCCTTGGTAAGTGAGGCCTCTGTTCCATGAGGGCAAGACTCTCCCAGAGTGAAACTTGCAAGGTTTCAAGGGAACGGCAGACATACGTCTTGAGAGGGGACGTCCTCCACCGGCATCTGTGAATGCCAATCATTGCAGGACCCCAAAACACTTGGGAACCTTGAACCTTCAATGCATCAGACAGCAATATTCCATGGGAGGAGCGCAGAGATAGCCTGTGATTTTAAGGTTCAAAGAAGGGAGGCGTTCATATACATTCTGAAAGAATCTTTTTAATTGGCTGAAGTTCAGGACCATGAGCCAATCCCTGGGATACAAGGAAGAAAAAGCAGCTGCCTGTAGCCACCTGGCAAGAGGGAGCCAGGATGAGACAGGCGTCTGAACACTGAGTGAAGCTTCTGTGTCCAGAGCCGCATCTGAATGCTGTGTTCTAAAACATGGCTATTGTTACCTGGTCTCAGACTGATTTTACTCATGTTCTCCATTCACATCAACTAGAATTTTCCCGGGAAGATGAGTCTCTCTTAGATACTGTGGAGGAATCTAGAGGAGAGGGATCCATGGTTGGGCTGGAATTTAGAGGGGAACAGTAGGCAATGGGGGCATTATGGTGGTTTATGGAACAAAAATTTTTAAAAGTAGTACACTGGAGAAACCCAGTAGGTGTTAGTTTATAGGGGTATACATGTGACAGGTAAGGAAACAGATGAAATTTGTGGAGCAATTTGTTGAAGTTCAAATAGCCAGTAAGTGCAAGCAGGCTCTCGGCACAGTCTGCCTGATGTTATATGTCCGCACTTTCTAGTGCAATCTGTGCTCTGCTAAAGCTTTGTGGGAAGGCTGTTTGTTCCTTAGGGTTCATATACTTCATGACTAGTTGTGCTGGGTCTATAGAACCACCTCCATGTTCTCTGAATCCAAGACCACAAGGCTTCCCAGTGTCACATTTACTTTTTCTCCATCCCTCGTGTAGACTTTAGGCAAACTTCTCAGTAAGGTGTCAAAAACTTGTTTCATTAAAGACTTTCTATTTTAAATGAAAAAGACTGATATGGGAAGGGCTGGCATTGTAAATCCCCAAGGAACAAGAAGTATCAAAAGAGTCTGATAGGATTTCAGCCAGTCCACAAGACAAAGTAAAGAACTGGTCCTTCAGGGAAAGTATTTAGGGCAGAGAGCTTTCCTGGCATTGTGAGGAGGAGGCCCTGGCTTACTTAGGCAGCACTACATAGTGGGTGTTAGGGGCTGTTACTTGAGGAAAAAGGAATATTCTATTTTCAAAGCACAGCTGTGTCTTACCTTTATAAAACAATTGTAAAGATTTGTTTTCCAGGCCTTTACTTAAATACCAAAATTCAGCATTCCTAAAGCCTTGGGTCATATTCAGTAGCATTCATCTGTCCAATTTCATTTCCAAAGCAATCTAATTAATCACAATAATAGCTAATATTTTTTGGTGTGTGGTATGCATTGTTTCATTGAATGCTTACCCAAAACCCACCATATGAAGCAGGAATACCTCATTTCACATACTAAAAATCAAAGAGGTTAAATAAGTTGTCCTACTTAATATGATCACTTAATAATAAGGCTACAGTTTGAATCCAAGTCTTCTGCTTCCTGAATAACAGACTCTTGGCTCAAAAATACTCCCAAACAGAGGATAAGGCATATCTTAATAAGAGATCCAAGAATGCCTTTAAATCAGATAGGTCTTATTCTCAGGAAGACAGAACCAAACACTGTTTAGCAAGTAATCTGAGTCCAAAGGAGATGAAAGATTGTTCAGGATAATCTTTTACAAAGATGGACAAACAATGAGCAAAGAATTATAGGTAACTTCCTTAGGCTAACTTCACAAAGATTCTTATCCCCAAGTAAACTAAAAACTAGTTTGCTACTAAAACAGGTCATCCTCTATATTTTTAATGTGAAACCTATTAGAATTTCAAATACAAATAAATAATATCCACAAAGGCAAATTAAGGATGAGACCGAGGACCTGCTAAGTGGACAGAGGAAGCCCAGGCATCCGGAGATCTCTGAGCCTCTTTCTGATCAACCTTGACCCTCATGTCTGACCTCAGCATGCAGCCATGCCAACTGGCCCGCTCCTACCACACAGACTGGCTAATGTTCCTAACTTTTGTACCACCTCTGTATGATTTTCCTCAATGGTTCTGTAGTTTGAAAGATCATCTGCCAAACCATTATTGTAAAGTATAAAGTGTGCACATCCAGAGCCCAGATGCATAGAGCAGTGCTGGGCAAGGAGTTGGGAAGTCAGTACTGGCTTCATCACTTGTAAGTTGAATAAACTTGAGCAAGTCATTTACCTCCCATGTTCTTCAGTTTCCCTATGTGTAAATAGTGAAGTGCAAACTCCTTGGGGACAACAAATTCAAGAGTTTAAACCTCTGGGCAAGGCCGCCCATCAGATTCCTCATATATGGAAACCACTTACATGTGTTCATTAATTTCCCACCATCCATGGTCACAGCCTTTCATGCTCTTCTTGGTTATAGAATAATTATGGAATTTCAGTGCCACACCAAGACCTGACAAGGGAGTCTGTGAAAAACAAAGTCAGAACATGCTTACTTGAAGGATGTATTTCAGAATAAGATTTCCTTACTGAAAACTCATTCCCTTGGCTTGATGCTTGGTTTGTGAGAAAGGGATCTAATAATCTCATTTATACCCTGAGGATTTTCATTTTTTTATGGCACTTATGGGATCAATTTTCTTTTTTGTCAAAAGAATTTCCAACACTTGATAGAGACTGGGAATAGGCCTTTCTTTGTTTGGACATCCTAAAGAAGAGAAATCTACATTTTGGAGAGAAAGAAGAGACAGAGATTTGATGTCTCTCTGACTCCCATCCTCAATCACTGCTTTCCTCTTCACTTTCTCTCCCTTTCTGTCCAATGCTTCAAGTGGCTCATCACCCAAGCCTCCGAGATCCTGCTGCATGGAGGGCTTTAGGCTCTGGCAAGGAGCATGAGTCTATCACCTTTACATTTTAATCACTTTGAAGTGTTAGCAAGGACAATAAAAGGTCACTTAAAAATGCATGCTACAGGACAGTAACACCGTTACATATCTGGGAATAATAAAACTTAAAATATCTAACTCTGTGCCTCAACCATCTATAGAGCAGCCAGCACAACTTTGCCTCAGCTGCTGCCTTTGCCAGCAACACTCTTCTCCTAGGTGTGTACCAGTTAGGGCCTCATCGCTTAGATTTATTTAAATGTCCCCATGCATTGAGACTTTCCCTGTACATCCTGCTTAAAGTGATAAATCTCTGCCTTCCTGCTCTCCATTCACTACCAAAACACTCAGCTACAGAGCCTCCTTCCCTCTATTCTTCTCCATAGCATTGTAGCACCATGGGACTTATTATCTTTTATTTGTTTATCTGTCACGTGTCTCCCCCTACTGTCTAGTAAGTTTCATGAGAGTAGTGTGTGTGTGTGTGTGTGTGTGTGTGTGTGTGGTCTCATCCATCCCAGCATCTACAATATAGCCAGGCATATAGTAGGCATTCAATAATGACATGCTAAAATGTTGAATGAACACAAATTATATACTACTTGCCTCTTACAGTTTATTTTCATGTCACACAATAATGATATATATATATATATATGAGAGGTAATGAGCTGGGTAGCTATATATATCATCTATTTTATATTATACTATATTATGTAATTACCATTGGAGGAAAAAAATTATCACTTACAGATTAAGATTTAAGAAAAGAAGGAATTTCCTGTCTAGCACTAAAGGGAGATATTTTATTTCATATAAATTTACTCCAGTTTACCTATATAGAAGAAATATAGATTACCTAATCCAATTTACTATATATATTTTATTATTCCTATTATAATGTTGATAGTTATCAAAAGTCAATAAATGCGCTCTATCAGAATAAAATAGACTGTTTGAGCCCATAAGAATGCCTTGTTCTTTTTAATACAAAATAATAAATTGGAAAAATAAGCCCAGTCTGCAAATAAGCAGTACAAGTTGAAATAACAGAGAATTTTCATGTTCTAGATAATATATTTCAATAATATTTAAATACTACCTCAAAATAATATTTTTATAATTTAAAAAAGACCTAATAAAATTCAAAAATAAATTGCCACTAAAAACAGGATAACAATATGTTTCTAAGATAGTGATTCAGCTAGGCTACCTGAAATTTCCAGGTACAAGTGCACTTTGGAGGATAGTAGCTTGGATAATACGGACTTGAAATTCTCCCCTCAAAGCCGGTAATTTCTTTGACGAGCACTGTGTTTTCACACTCTAAAAAAAATACCCAATAACACAAAATGATTCTCAATTGTGAGATTATGGGAAACATGCTACATATATTTCTTTAAATACAAAATACACATTTACAGATCAACAAGCTTGTATCTTCTTTTTTTTGAAATTTAAACTATTTTTTAAAGAAAGTAGTATCCTGCACATGTATAGCTAACATATTTGCTCAAATTCAGTAATTATTTTCAAATCACATTTTTGACCATATGACATTGGGACTCGCTATGAAAATGTAACTAAAATGTTTTTAAAAGCTTTCAAGTTCTTTTTTCAAGCGAGTATAGATTTGATGTTGCAGAAATATATCCAGCTTACATAACAGTTTGTTCCTTTTAAATTAAAGCCTCTAAATGTCAATTCTATTGATGTGCTGCTCCTTCTGTTAGAATTTTAAGTTCCTGGAGAGTAGTGATTTTTGTCTATTTTATTTATTTACCGCTTTTCCATTTAGATCTAGAATTGTTCCTGGAATATGATAGATTATCAATAAATATTTGTTGAATGAATAGACAAATTTCACTGCACTACATCTGAAATAGTCATATTTTTAACCTTTGGAGTTAACCACAGCTCAAATATTAGCCCAATTTTACATTTTGTTTTATAAAACTTGAAGGAAAAAAATCTATCAAAATAAGTCATTGTCCTAACATGTAGAGCTTAAAGCTACCACCTCCTGCCTAAACCAAGTCCTCCTCCCTCCCACCCGATCTCCCATTCTGATCCTTTTGACTTTGTTGAGACTCATTAAGAAGTTACCAGACACAGCCTGTCCCATCTGCCCAGTTACCAGGCAACAGATATTACAAAAGACTAAAGTTTTAGTGAAGGCTCATTTTGTTTTGTCTCACTCCATCCATCCAAGTCAAAAAGAGAATGAAGGGGGCCTCCCTGGTGGCGCAGTGGGTTAAGCAACGCACTATGAAGCAAACCGCAACCACTGCAGCACAAGTTCGATCCCTGCTGCCGGCCAGAGAGGGGACCCACATGGTGCAGCAGACCTCTCCTGCTGTGCCCGCTGCTCCCCTCAGCAGTGTACTTCCGTTGATCTGCCTGTTCTGCTCCCTGCTCTGTCTGTGGTGAATCCTCTCACCTGCCCCCCCACACCTCTGGCCTGTACCCCAGTGCTTGTATGCATAAATAAATAAATCTTTAAAAAAAAAAAGAGAGAATGAAGGGAGGTTGCTTTTTGCTCACTGTCTGAGATAGAAAAATCCTTTAAATCCTCTGCGTTTTGCTTCACAGGCAAATTTAGGATAGCATTCACATGCAATAATTATTAGTGAAAATTCACAAAAAATATTTAGTGAGCTAGTGAGTGAGCCATTTCTCTCCAACTCTATTCTGGAATGCCAGCGCTGGTACTGTGCACACCCTTTCCCTACTATACCACTAGGCTTCCTGATAAGACCCAACAATAGAGGTATCAAAGGGAGGCTAGAGGGCTGGAGCAGGAAAAAAAGCTACTTTCTGTCTCTCTCCTCTTCCTGAGTGTCACCTTGGGATGCTTCTTTAAAAAAAAAAAAAAAAGATTTATTTAGGAACTGGGGTATGGACCAGGAACTGGGGTATGGGCCAGAAGTGTGGGGAGTGAGATGATCCACCAGACACAGAGTCGAAAACAGAACAGGCAGCTCTACTGAAACACACCACTGAGGGGAGCAGTGGGCGAGGCGGGAGAGGTCTGATGTACCATATGGGTCACCTCCCTGGCCAGCCAGGGATTGAACTTGTGCTCCAGAGGCTGTGGTTTGCTTCATAGTGTGTTGCTTAACCCACTTAACCATCAGGGAGGCTCTTTAGGAGGCTTCTTAATCCTGAAAATAACACTTCCTTTCTCGGGCACAGTTGTATCATTTCCCCTCAATTTCCTCTTTATGGAGTATTCCTTAAAGATACACCCTCAGCAGTCTGGCATCCCCTCTTCAAAGACCTGGATCCCAAGTCCTTAGTATTTGCGTCTGAACTCAGAGACACCAACACCAGCTGAACACAAGCCCTCCTCAGAGGTCTGAGTTTCAGTCCACAAACCCCTCCTCCAAGCTCCAAAAACGTAATCATTCCAGCACTTTCCTTTGTTGCCCCAGACCTACAGGTAGTAGATGCTCCCACACATTGCATTCAGGAAATCTTACAGCTTTCACTTTGCCTTTTGATTTACACTTTCATATTGAATTAATAGTCTTTACATTAAACTCTGTTAGAAAAATTAATATGAACTCTGTGTTTGACTGGACTCTGAGCTAAGGTCTCTGAACCAACGCGACTTGCACTGCCATGCAGCCTCAGGAGAGATCAGACTGCAGCATCAGAACAAATATATGCAGAGGAGACATTTTTTCCAGTTGGGGGTAACTTACTTTGTTCTGGGATGACCTCAAAATATGCTCGGATTCCTGAGAGTCTCCATATCTGCGGAGACTTAAATGTCACCAACATGAGATTATTAGTGGAAACAAATGACATCAACGTTCTGGTGGGCTCACAAATTCTGAAACCACATAACAAAATAAAAATACATATCTAATAGGTAATTGAGGAATGTACTTCTTCCACCGCTAATTCCACACACTTCCCAGGCCAGCCATGTGGTCCCTGTGGTCACACTGACAGCTTCACCATGGCTTCACCATCCGTGGCCACGAGCACTGCAGATGGAGGGATGCTGATCAAGGTACAGAAGTTGCTATTCAGTAGCCATCTAGGAATTCTTCTGCATGGCCATCACTGAGCCCTCCTTGAGAGCAAACAAGATATAAAGTCACAGGCTCAGCTCTAAGGAAAACTGGGTTCAAAACACAGCTCCATCAATTAACTGGCTGGCAGAACCTGGGCAATGAAGTCACTAAGTCTTCATACACATCAGTTTCCTAACTCTGACATGGCAGTAATCATCAGTATATTCCTCATAACATTGTGGTAAGGGTTAAATAAGATAATTAATATATTTGGAAGGATGAAAAGAAACCACTATCAATGATTGAGGAAAAGGAGTGAGCAACAAACTTACTATTCACTGCATGGCTTTACATTACTTAGGAATTTTTAACATCTGCGTTCATGCTAAAACATAAATACATATATACCCAATAGCAATCCACACATGCATAAGCACTATTAAGAACAGTAACATAACTCATGTGCCTCTTCAGCACATGGGGTAATGAATAGTAAATTCTTCATGAAGTCTAACTGGTTTTTATTATTAGATTATCATAATACTAAGCATTATAAGGTTATCAAAACATTAAGCACTCATACAAATGTCTACAAGTCAATAAAAAGATTAGACTATGTAGATGAATACTTCCAAACATTTGAATGAAAGGATGGATGAAAAATATAAAAGACATTTGTTCTGGGAAAGGGGATTGTGACATAATTGATAATGTTTTCTCCAACTCATTTTTTAGGATGAACATTGCATTATCTTCGTAATTAGGAAATATTTTCCAACAATTTCACAAATGCAATGTAATCAGCGTAGAATATCTATGATGGCACTCTATTAAAACTGTAGACATTCTGGTGATGCAACAAAAGTAAAACCCCTTATATTCCAGATACTTACTGCCGATTCTGACGCACTGATTTTAACTCTTATCTGCTACCCATGAAAAGCAAGCACTGTGTCTGACAGACTGACTAATATAATGGGTACTATATACAGCATATGTCAATCTTTGATCTCATGCATGGACACAAAAACGTTTAAAATAAATGCAAGGGGAACCAAACACCACAAACCAGATTGCTGTAAAAGGTCTTTCACTCCTCAAGCACCACGCCCGCATAAATACCTGTATCAGACAGTGCTCCGGATGGGCAAGAGGGAGTCGTAAATGGTTAAGGAGTCAGTGACACAGTTGTCAGCTTCAATCTGGATGGACTCGATGGAGAGACGGATCAGATAGCCCACGACAGCCACCAGCTTGAAGTGGCACATCAGCGTCCCTGAGGTAGCAGAGATCTCCAGAGGGTAGTGGAGAGAAGGTTGATCTGCATAGAAGTACTGAGAGCAGCCTCTCTCTGTGGAGACAGCACTTTTGTTCTAGGAATGACTTCTCTAGAAATCTTTATAAAAGAGTAAATAGCAAAAGAGATATGTGAAGGTCCTCTGCTGTGTTTACCAGCCAGGAGTCCATTTCCCTCTCTCCTGGCAATAGCACCTAGATTTTACTTAAAGAAACTGTGTGGTTCCGTTGGGGTTAAACTCACCACTAGGCTGAAGATCAAGCACAAGACCCAGACTGGCAGAGCAGAGTCAAAGAAGCTGATTTAGGGAGAAGCATGGCCATTAATATATGCCAATGAGAGGCAGATCCAGGGCTTGTGCAGCAACTCTAAGGACACTCCAGGGTGCTTACTAAACTGATAAATGACAAGCTTTGATCTGCTGGTGGCCATGAGAAGGGCACACTTCATGAAGCCTCAACAGAGGAAAGCAAGGAGGCAGTGCGCTGGTGATATTTTACTTTACGATCAGGTCCGAGCCACGCCTGAAGCCAGCATGCAGCACGTAGATCCTAGTTATAGGAGTCAACCAAGTTTCTTATGTGCTTAAGCCAGTTTGAGTCCATTTCTGTCACTTGCAACTAGAGGATGTAGTAAAAAATATCATCCTTTGAAAAGGAAAACTATAGCTGAAAAGGATAGTGATTTGGAATATAGGCAGCGGGAAGTACACATGTGATTTACCTGGTCCAATGGTTGAAGAATAATCTGACCGAAGTCCAGCTGCGATGAAAAGACACATTAAAAAAGAGTCCGTTAGTCCCAGCACTTCATTTTGTTAGAATTTTGCTTAGTAAAAATTTATTCCTTCCAGTAAAAGAAATACAACACATCTGGAATATGCTTTAAAATAATCCAGTGAGAAGAGCAAAGGTTATTTAAGTAATTAGAGATCAAATAGAATAGCCAGGAGCTAATAGTTACTGATGCCAAAAAAAGAAGGATATGAGAGCTCATTACAGTCTTCTCTTTACTTGTATATGCTTTAAATGATTTATAGTAACACATTTTTTTAAAGATTTATTTATTTATGCATACAAGCACTGGGGTACAGGCCAGAGGTGTGGGGTGGTGAGAGGATTCACCACAGAGAGTGGGGAGCAGAACAGGCAGATCAACTGAAGTACACTGCTGAGGGGAGCAGCGGGCGAGGCAGGAGAGGTCTGTCGCACCATGTGGGTCCCCCGCCTGGCCGGCAGCAGGGATCAAACTCGTGCTGCAGTGGCTGCGGTTTGCTTCATAGTGCGTTGCTTAACCCACTGTGCCACCAGGGAGGCCCTATAGTAACACATTTTAAACATACTTAAAGGTTGAAAAAGCAACGAGGGGCCTCCCCGATGGTGCAAGGCGTTAAGACACAGCACTATGAAGCATCTGCAGCCACTGCAGCACGAGTTTGATCCTTGGCCAGGGAGGTGACTACCATAGTCACCTCTCCTGTCCTGCCATTGCTCCCCTCAGCAGTGTATCTCAGTCCGTCTGCCTGTTCTGTTCCCCATTCTGTCTCTGGTGAATCCTCTCACCTCCCTGGACTCTGGCCTGTACCCCAGCACTTATATGCATAAATAAATAAAATCTTTAAAACAACAACAAAAAGATTTGATGTTATAAACTACAATGCAACAAAACACACAAAGAATACATTTAAAAAAATAAGCTCTTTTCAACCACTTACTATATGCCTAGCATATATATATAATTTATATAAAATATAAAGCCATATAATTTTTGGTTTGCACAATAAACTGTTTTACTGTGAAAATGGAATGAATTGTGTATTTTGACAGGACTGTGAAGCAGACTGTTTTGGAGCATTAGACAACACCAAATAACTGGCACAGTTGTCTGGACAAGGGAAGAAAGAAAATAAAGCTCAGCCAAATTCTTCCTTCTCTGGGTCTCTGCTCCCTGGAGACTTCATTTACAGAGGCATGAAGACAAGCTAAACGTAGGGACGGTGTACTTTAATAGATTCATATATATTGACCCCAGTTCTACTATCCAGTTAGCATACGTGACATGTAGCTCCATCAGTGCGGTGCCATTCTTCAACTCATCCTGTCCCACCAAAACGAGAACGAGAATACTGACTATGACGGTGGCATGATCGGCACTGCTACAGAAGAGTACACCGAAAGCAGAATTACCCAACAACCACCATTTAGTACCACAGAGTCCATGTCCACAGCCAGGCCCTGCAAGCTCCCCATGGAGGTCCGGTTTATGATGCTTGTCTGGATGGAGTCCTTCAAGATGGCAGCCACACAGTCCTCACAGAAGATATGGCCCTTGGCATGTGGCATGACAAACACAATCCAAAAGTGGATAAGGAGTCCTCCTTTGTTGTTGCTGCTACAGTGAAAGAAGAGAGATGTTCAAGAATACCTGTTAGGAAGTGGACTCTCATAGGGAACCCGTGACCAACTGACAGACTCCAGGAAGGCCAATAAGCACATCCTTCAAATGAACCTAATTTCCTTTGTTAGGAAGTCATGGCTCCAATTATAGGGGTTAGAAAGGGAAAGCATCATAGGATAGGCCTTCTTGTAATGGGTGCAATCTAGAACCATTACTTTATGTTTCAGCTCTGTGACAAAATCTATGACATTTCTATGGCTAACAATCAATCCTCACAGCTGTAACAAATAACAGCAGCTCTAATTTTTGATACCTCACCATGTCCAGACATTGTGCTAAACCTGCTCTATGTCATTTCATTTGGTGAGGAAAACTATTGTTGTGAATACTATTATTCCAGTTTTATAGATGAGGAATTTAATGCCAACTATGATTCAAAGTCACACAGCTAGTAAAAATAGCAAATCCAGAAATAAAGCCCAACTTGGTTTTCAGTCTGATGCTGGAGTAAAAGTTACTACCTGAATGAATATTGCCAGGTTTTAAGAGAGGGCTATAAGATGATGCTGTGCTGTTAATAAGTTGAGAGCTGAAAGTAAACAAAACTTACTCTAAGATTCTTCAGTACATTTAACATACCAAAATGGATTATGAATCTCTAGAGATCTGTTAGGGATAAGGAAAGTGGGATGTAGTTCATGGTACACAATCGCCTTATGGTTATTTAACAATGAGATTCTTTTCCCCCTCAGATCTCTAATGACAAGTTTTTGGTTGAGCATGTTCTAAGAAATGCTGGTCTGTGTTTTATTTTTTGCCCCCACTTAGCCTCTTTGATTGATGGGACTAATGCCAGGCCCAGAATATGGGTTATGGGGAGAAGGCAAGGTTTGGTAAATGAAGAGAAAAACTCTGTGGAAGCAGGACAAAGAGTTAGGTATCTGCTTGTGCTAAAAGGATATTGACTCACAAGTGCCCCCAAAAGTTACTTGAGAAAGGTGGTATCTTAGCGCTTCTACAGCTTCAGAGGCGTTTACAGCAGCAAATGTAGAAATCCCAAAGCAAGCAGCAAACATTACCTCACATCTGCAACGACAGATTGCTTGTAAAATTTGGAGAAGGCAGATGTTGTATAAACCAAGTTTACCTAAAAGAGAAGGATGTGTCAGAAGTGGCTTCCTCCTGTGGTATCTGATGTGCAGTAGGTCTAAGCTAGCTAGGAAAAAAACCAAGGTTCAAACTAAAGACTTCTAACTCCAAACACAGACATTATTTATTGAATTAAATAAATTCTGATTTCCTATAGCAGTCAAACTTCTTTAACACTTTTTCAAAGTATTTGGTTGAATCTCCATTTTATATCAATGCAGGTATTGAAAATGTCTTCTTCTTAAAGACACTTCCCTACACTAGCCACTAGGTGGCAGTTGTGTCCACACCAGGTCTCCCATCCCCCCTCCCATGTCTCATATCTCATAAGCAGCATCCAGCCCTTTCAAAACTCGGTGACTGGATCTCAAAAGAGAGCTGTTTCAGTTTACCTTCTCTGCCCCACCTTGGCGTTTCTAAAACCAAACGGACTGTCTGCTGCCAATTTTCCTCCTTCTCTATTCCCCTTCCTACATAATAGTAAAATCACCCACCTAATTGCTTGGGAGAGGGAAAAAAAATACAAATAATAGTGCATAATGAAAAAAAAAAAAAAAGAAGCTGTGGAGTTTAAATTCACTATGCAGCATAGAACACCTTACCTAAACCTACCAAGCCTCCATTTTTAATTTTTAGTTTTCTTTCTTTTTAAAAAAAATTTGTGCTGGGCTAATTTGAAGAATAATTGATACGTGTTAAATGTAAAGCGATTAGCAACCTACCCAGCAGATAGAAGGGAGGAAGAGGTCTTCCTGCCTGCCACCTTGCCTCCCTGCGCTCTCAGCCTCCCTCATTTGCCTGGCAGCTCGCCTGTCACTGCAGCAGACCCGCTGTGCCTGCCTCCTGCTCCACTCTGCCATGGTGGCAGAGACCTTCTGGTTGGCCACGTGCACCACGAGCCATGACTGTCTGTTTCTGTTGGACCAGGTGTGCTTTTAGGAAATTGCCTAGAGGAGTAATCAGAGACACACACACTGCACGTGGCAGTTTTACTGCAGCCCTAGGAGCTACATTTGAAAACAGCATAAATACCCAAGGAAAGGGATTTGTCAACTCTCTAGCCATTAAAACTATGGTTTTCAATACTATTTGCCTAATTATAAGCATAGCTACTTAAAGCCTAGTGCAAAGAGGGAAAAATCAGATTATAAGTCAATATCCACTAGTAGCCCGATGTTGTTCTATCTCCTATGTTTAGGTATCCAGAATAAAAGGGGGTCTACCTCTGAATGATGAGATTAAAGATGGTTTTGTTTTTCTTTTTTATACTTTCTGAATTTTATACATCTTCATAATAAATACATATTAGTTCTATATGAGAAAGTTGGTGTGTTTTGTGTTTTCTTCCAGTAAAGTCAGTGCATCAAGGTTGAATTAAATGTGTACAGATCACAGAATGAATCAGAATGCATGTCAGTTCTGGAAGACATTTCAACTTCTTTATGTTTTACCTATTTTAACCCTGTGTTAGTTCCTTTGCATTACAGATAAATGAAACTAATGTTCAGAGAACAATTCCTATTCATTTTCGGCAAAGAAACACGTAAATAAGAAATTCTGTCTGGCAGACAAGGCGAGCTGAATCCCAAGTTTCCCTCGACTGCTCTTCCATCCACCCTGCTCACCTGTGACATTTGTGACCTCTGACCCCCCTCCAAATCCCCTAATGCCACCCTCCATATCTTTGCATCCCCCCATTGCCGCACCACATGCTGCACAGTCCGTGCCACTGACAGAAATTCCCTGGACTCCTTCTGTCGGTGCTCAGGAAGAAACTCGATGTTGGTGATGCGAAACATTCCAACAAAGTAAAAGGCATCTCTGCTTTCTGTCTTACCTGGGAGACAGGAGAGAAGGCAGTTAGGATGCTACCCCTCTGCTTCACAGCATGTGGAGCTCTGAATAGAGCCAATAGCATCTCTTTCATCAGCAGCGTATCATCTGTCCCTTAGAATCCACTATTCTTTCTCTTGGTTTCTCTCAGGTACTTAAATACTTAAAAACAGAGTCAAAAAAGTAAAAGATAAACCTCTTTGATTTTGCACGTGTCATAGAGTCACTCGGAGGTCAAAAGGACATGAACAATGTGCTGGATCCCAAAGCGGTGGAAGTAAGGTGGTAAAAACTTTACCTCCCAGGCCCTCCCTGGTGGCACAGCAGGTTGAGCATCGCACTGTGAAGCATCCACTGCACAGCAGTGCAAGTTCGATCCCCAGCCAGGGATAGGACCCACATGGCACAGCAGACCTCTCCTGCCTCGCCCGCTGCTCCCCTCAGCAGTGTGTTTCAGTCCATCTGCCTGTTCTGCTCCCCACTCTGTCTCAGGTGAATCCTCTCACCTCCCGCGACTCTGGCCTGTACCCCAGCTCTTACATGCATAAATAAATAAATCTTTTTTAAAAAAACTCTACCTCCAGGCTCTGAAGTAAAGTGGGTACAGTGGGACCCCAGGGAAGTGCCCTGAGCCTTAGCTGAGTTCACCCATTTCATACGTGTGGTTGGTGCCCAGGGAGCTAGGCTGGTCCTCAACCCTGGGAAGTGCACAGATTCATCCTGCTGGTGAGCCGCGGAGTGTGGCCCTCAGTCCAGCGTCAGCTCGTTGCTGCTCAAATACTGTGCAGGGTGAGGGCCGTGGAAGCTGCCGTCAGACCTGCCCAGAAACGGCTGACCAGATGGGCAGAGACACTGCCGTGTTCCAGGTGCCTTTGGGCACCTGACAACAGCACAGGGAAGATGAGTCTTTTTCATTTTTTCTTTTTGTTACTAAGGTCTTTCTCCTGCGTGGCACCATCCCTCAGGCTCGGGGGACCCTGGTACATTTCTTTCCTCTAGCACCTGCTCCGCTGACCTATAATTTGTCTGAGTGTCTATCCTTCTAGACCAATAACGACTTTCTCTTGTCCCTTAGCTCTTAACAAAGTGAAGGAAGGAAGGTAGGGGAGAGGGAAAGAATCGCCTCTCCCAGCACAACGCCCAGCATATGGGGTTGCTAAGTTAGTGGTGGCTGAATTAAAAAAGAAGGCGCAGCCTCCGTGAATAACAGGAAGCAGCCCTCTTTGTACAACCCTTCCTGGCCAAGCAGCCCCGCAGAGTGGGGTATGACTGTGGATTGCGCGAGGGGTCTGCAGGCCTGAAGTCTAGTCCTAGGCTGTTCTTTCAAGTGACGTGGAGTTGATCACGCTGTCCCATTTGACCTCCCATATAAACTTAACCAGGGTAGTGCACTTTAGATTTTTGTTGTTAATCCAGACTCACTGAGTTTTGAGTAGAAGCTTTGCCTTCTATCTAGAAGCTGGCACATTCTTCTTATATCAGTAAGTACTCGAGAGTCAGGATAACAACGCTGCCAGGGAGACCCAGTTAGCCTTGAGCCAGATAATTCTTTAGTCAGCCTTGATGAAGGCCACACTATTCATGCTGTGTGAGCAAAGTTCGGCTTGGAGGACGTTCCTGAAAAATCAGGAGGCTCCAGAGATGACCCCTGCTGGAT
The DNA here is from genome assembly GCA_019455555.1 of Galemys pyrenaicus. NCBI lineage: Eukaryota > Metazoa > Chordata > Mammalia > Eulipotyphla > Talpidae > Galemys > Galemys pyrenaicus. The sequence goes on along the minus strand of JAGFMF010011942.1, from coordinate 8,742,863 downwards.
CCCTTTTGTTTAGGCTAACTTTATAATTGCAGTTCTGTGAGTCTCGTGATATGTGCTTACTGAAAGGTAATTCACGGGGGTGGTTGTAAAATTGCCTGTTTTGCTGAAATAATTGGATGCTATGCATTTTAATGATGAATTACTAATTGACAAATACTGCAACACAAACTCAAGAAAGCCATAAAACCAGGCAGTGTAAAACAAAATTGAAATATGGTTGCTTTACAAACTCAATAGTTAGTTACAGACCCAAACATTTACTATGGGAAACTGGCCTTGGAAACCGAAGAAAGACTCTGTAACTTAGCCCACTGTGGAAGACTCTGTATCTCCCAGGTGATATATGAGTTACATGAACCCTTCCTACCCTCCTCCCCTTTTCTGCCTCTGTTCTACATAAATCGTAATCATATATAGAAAAACTCTCTAATGGCAAAATACATTACTAAAAACATTAGTTTTAGATCTAGAATAAATTGAGGTTAGTGGTTCCTTTTAAATACTAAATGTTAGGGTTTAGATATAATTTAGGTTTTAATTTTAGTATTTTCCTTTCATTGGAGGCCCTGTAGTTTTTAGATATTGACACTAGTTTGTCCCTAAACTTCATGACTAGTAGTCTATCTTATACTCAAAGTAAAAACAAAATATTTACTAGTGATTGCACGAAGTTGCTATGTCTGCTCTAACATTGATAAATGATCATATGAATCAGGATACTGATAAGAACATGTTGTTTCACACATAGGCTTTACCTTGAAATAGTATGTGTCATAAATCTTGGCTGGAGGTCATAAAGACCCCAAGCTATTCTTTAAAAAAAAAATGTAATGATTGTTATCTTTCTGCTCTTTGCACATGCTGATGTAATCCCCCTGCTTGCTTGTGATGTATAAATAAAGACCCGCTGAGCCGATGAGCCTATCGGCAGGAGATGCTTGCACCCTGAGTGTCTGTGTCTCCTCATTCCTTCTCCCACTCCCTCATCCGCCCACCCCGTCTTTTCCTGTGGGGATCCTGGCCTTAGCTGGAGCCGGTCACAGCTTGACGTGACCCCACCTTGTGTCCAGAAGAGCAGGCCACCCTCCACCCCCGTGCACAAATGTCATGCTTCAGAGCTAACCTCTGTTGTTTGCTGAACAAGTCTTGTTTGTTCCTGCCATTACACGTATCTACCTGAAATGCCTCCTGTTTCTACACACAATCGTGTGCTCAAACACAAAAATGCTAGGATGGTTTAGATGTATCAGTTGAGGACTAGCTGAGAACTGATGTGAAATAAGTCAACTTTTTTAGCTTGGGGGAGTGTGTGTTTTTGTCTTAATCATCCCTGGACATGACTTCCCAAACTAACCTGGAAGTTCCTTGAGGACTGAGATTCTTGCCTGCCACCAGTGTCAGTTCAGACTGGGCATGCCTAGATGTATCAAATGAATTTTCAAAAATCGGTTCATGAAATCTTCTTTGGAATTCAGCCCTAGGAATGTTGGACTCCTCTCTTCTTTGACTATAAAGCAATTGCTTAGGGAAGAAAGAAATCATCTCACACTCCCTCTGCAGCACTGAACTGTGAGTTTTTTTTTGAAAGAAGAAAATGCATCCATGAGCTTTGGGAAGGTAGTGATATATTCTGAAATGCTTGTCTTACATGGTGTCGCACAATTATAGGTGATTGCTTTGTAGATGTGTAAGTGATCTGAACTGTTCAAGACATTATTCATTAATTCTTTGCCCATCAATATTGCTTTCCAACCCAACTGTCATATCCTTGAGAGCACACATAGGTTACATCAAATATGTTCACATGTATAGGATAGGAAGTCCAATATAAATGAGGAAATGCCATGAGTTGCATGGTAAGACACTTATGAGAGAGCTTAATTATCACTCCAGTCAAAAAGGATCCAGCTAATGGATAAGAGCATAACCAATCAGATCAATAAAAACAGGAGAGAAAGATGCCTGAGTAGAATGAGGCTCTGGGGCTAGAAATGTAAGGTTGCCTAGAAACAGGAGGTGGGTGGAATGAGGAAGTGAAACAGCGTGGCATTGCATTCATTTTTTAAAAGCTGTAAGTGCACTGCATTTCTGAACTGCCAGAAGCTCCTGAGCTTCCCCCAGCTCTTCTCACCCCACCCCTACCTCTCATCTTCTTATTCTCCTTTGGGGGGGAAACAGTGGTGGTAAAAGAACTAGGAAAAACAATTCTGGTTCTTTTCTCCTTAAAACACCAACAGTTTTCAAAATGGCTACTGTTAGGGAAATAGGAAAATTTTGTCAGAAACACTCATGAGACAAGCCTAACCCCAGAGGAAGATAAATTTCACTCACTGATGTAGAGCCACAGAAGTGTCCAGGCTACGACAACTAAGATAAATAAAAATACCGTGAAGAGAATGATTTTGCTCTGGACATTCCCAAAAGGAGTTTTCTTCTTGGATTGTTTCTTGGGCCTGACTTTGCTGATGGACCTTCGCAGTGGTCGCCTCCCTGGCGGCTTCCCTTGGGCGCTGACCACCTGAACTGAAATGTTGGATATCTTCAAAGAAAAAAAAAAGGAAGTTGTAGTATCAGTTACAATAGCCGAGCTAAAATGGAGCCATCAAGTCAGGGGAGCTTGTTGCCAAAAGGTCTAAATACTCCAGTCAAATTAGTTATAGAAGCATTATAAATTAAGTTGCATTAAATCACACAACTGTGATCAGAAACACCAGGCATTACTAGAACACTGATGACAGGTTCCCAGGGTCTCTTCCCAAGTCTTTAATTCTCCTAAACTGACCCTGCAGAAGACAGACCTGAATCTCATGAGATGTAGACTAGAGGAGCTCAAGGTCAGGAAGCTGGGGTGTATGTAGGTCAATTCATGTGGAGGCAGCTTTGGAACCTGTATTTCTAACGTTTGTATTATATAGCTTTTCTCCCACAACTAATTGCTCTAGGCTGAGACAGGATTGGAAGTATGAATACAAGTGAATTCCCCGCATGCACTACTGATTTCCTAATAATGGCTCCATGACTGAGAAGTAGGAAGAAAACGTTGTGGGTGATAGTCTAGTTTGGGCAGCATTGTAGGATAGGAATCGGCGTGCTCATTTTACCATTGTCTTACATATGTGCACTTTTAAGACTGCCAGTGAATTAATCACGAGTCAGTTTCTCAATCATAAATGAAAAATGTTTTATGGGTGACTTGGAGGTGGGTGTGGAGTGGTAACATACATCTGAAGAGGTGTGAACATCTGCCCTGAATCATAGACAGTGTTGTAAGCCAATGTTACCTCAATTAAAAAATAAAAAGGAAGAAAGAAAAAGAAATCAAAGAATGAGAGGACTCCTATTAAATTAGAAAATTATCGCTTTTAGTATACTGATGTGCAAAGTGTCATATGTAAGAGGAAAAAATACATTATTTAATTGCTTCTTTTTTTCCCTCCTCTACCCTCTGTCATTTGATGCGGTAAATTCATTAATAGTGCATGTGAGGGTTTAGCTTCTTTAAAGGAGAGATTTATACATGTCAGGGTAACTAAACTCCAGTGGTGAAATAACTTTTAACCACACATTCTTTTAGAGGCAGCAATCAAGAACACCACCTCCAAAGAAATAATCTCTTAGGAGTTCATGTAGGAGTTCTATCATTTTCTCTTATTGTCTCTCATTCTTCCCTTCAGACTACCTGTCTTCCTGTCTTTAATCCTACCAGTTAGAGGGACAATGTGTGGCTAAGCACATTCTGAATTATTCATGGCTATGTCATTCTTTTTGCTAAAAACCCTTGTCAACCCCTGGAGTGAAACGTAGCTTCTTCCCTCCTGGTCAAATTGAAGTCCTCATTTAATGGGGTATCCTTCAGGAGAAAAAATGGCATTTTTAAAGAGAAAAACATTCTATCGTAGCATGAGTTGACCATGGTGTCAAAATACTTTAAAATACTCTCCTGCGAAGAAACAAAAGAAGGAAACACACCCACATGCGAGCTCACGTAGACCTGACAGGGCTAGGTTGTGTCTTAACTGCAGAACACATTATAGGCAGATTCAGTTGGCACTGATTAAATTTTAAAATGGAATTTGTGTAGAGATCAGTACAATTTTCCTAGAGTTTTAGAAAAACAACTTCAAGTTGTTTGCCAAGCACAGCACTTTACAAAAACAAGGGCACGTTTGTAAAATCCATTAAAACATCATAAGAAGATAAAGCATTTCCTTATTGTTGCCCTTATTTTTATAAGGAAACATGGTCTAAATTTTACTAATAGGGTCAACAATAATTGGCATTCGAGTAAGAGAGAAGGCTTCCCACGCTCGCTCTACTTACATCCACATCAGCAGATTTGGGTGAAGCATCACTCTTTTCTTTGTTCATTTTTAGGCGTTTCATGTGTGTGATCATCCAGAAGTTTCTTGGAGCCGGTTTTCAACAACTTTCACTATCGCTTGAGAAGAACTGGTTGCCGCCAGCCAAGCTAGCTTTCAGAGGAAAGGCATCAATTTACCTGCACCGGTCCAGTTCAGAAACTGAAGCTGCCTCGTTGCGGTATAGCCTGAATTAAAGGCACCTCACGGTCAGCTTTGTCAAACTCATGGTTTCTAAATGTAACTCTAGGACCCAGAGCCTAGAGGCTCAAGGCCTGCTCACCTCACAAGGTCACAGCCCAACAACCTAACAATATTTACAGGTTTTAACTTTTTTGCCTGCATCTACCACATAGTAAGAGATGGAATTTAGCCCCTCAGTGCCGCTTCTTAGAACTCCCCAGGACTTTTCCCTTGCCAGCATCACAGACACTCTCCTGAAGCCTCACTCTGCAATCTGCTCTTAACACTGCAGCTACGTTCTCTAAAAGTATAGCCCACAAGAGGGATATTTTTCTCCCTTCCTCTTGCTGTTTTGGTAAACCCTGGTCCCTTCAAGTAAAAGCCCTTTACCATCCTCCCCATTCTTCTCCACATCTGAACCAGGCTGCAGCTGGGAAGAGAAGGCTAGGCCTGAGGCGTGTGCTCAGAATTCCCTCTGCATCAAGGACATGGTTTCACCTGAGCACAACTTGGATCTGTGACAGACTTGCTTCCTGAGGGTACCAGGGGGCAAGTGAACGCTCATCAGTCACCCAAAAAGGAAAAACTCTGCTCTCCCAATCTGGACGCAAAATGAGTCTCAAGCATCTATAGTCTCAAGAAAACCGGTGAGATACTGCCTGGTGAAAGCATCGGGATAAGCTGAATAAAGTCAGATTGACAAGTTGTGTCATCTTGGACAAGTTGGCTCCACAGCTTTTGTTATTTATTCATAACACTGATTAAATGACTAATGATGCTTTGGGTTTTCTAGTTATAAGATTGAGAAATTTTAAAAAGAAGTCCTCCTTATTCTCCCTGGTTAATGTAGGATAATCTCATCTGAACATTTGCTCCTTGCTGTTGATGTAACTGACTGTGGATATTGTGCTAATGACTCCTCCTGGACCATGGCTCAGTTGTACAATTGCATCCTTCCTCCTCATCACAGAAGGAGATGGAGTAAGAAGAGTCTGGTGAGTTTGAGATTTTCCTTGTTCTAGAACTTGCTCATTTTACCTGCATAGGTTACGTCCCAGCCATTGGTCCCTGACAAAGACTCTTTGAGTGTCAAACCTCAGACAGGTTGTGCTGACACTGTTTTCAACGTGGCTTCATCCTCTGGCTCTGTCCTTGGCCTGCCCAGTTCACTTGTAGCAAGAATCCTGCTCTGCTCGTTTGCTGCCAAGTTACCAGCTTTCTTTGCCGAGTTTGGAATTGAGCTCAGCTCTATTCTGAAGACTCTCTCCTCTATTGCAGTAGTACCAAATAAAACCTGTCTTTATAAACTTTCACTACTGTCTGTCTCTGTGTCTTGACACCACCAAGAAAGGGAAGGAGCAGTAAATCATAAAAGACTGCACTATATGTATATAATTTTAAAACAATCAGCTTTTGAACTAATCCCACAGCCCCCATTTCTAAACAATGTCAGTGATAAATTACTCCTCCCTGAAAAAAAAAAAATCTTTGATTTGTATAAGTTTGAGACAATTGCTGCCATTATAACTGAGTTTTGAGTGCATGCATTTTTACTGCTGATCTTTTAATAATAATGAATGTCCTATAGAAGTTTACTGGAGAGCTCCCATTTGTATGGTTGTTCTCAGACACAAGAGAATTATGACATGTGCTCTTTTTTTTTTTTAAGATTTATTTATTTATGCATACAAGCACTGGGGTACAGGCCAGAGGTGTGGGAGGTGAGAAGATTCACCATAGACAGAGCAGGGAGCAGAACAGGGAGATCAACGGAAGCACACTGCTGAGGAGAGCAGTGGGCACAGCAGGAGAGGTCTGCTGCGCCATGTGGGTCCCCTCCCTGGCTGGCAGCAGGGATCAAACTCGTGCTGCAGTGGCTGTGGTTTGCTTCATAGTGCGTTGCTTAACCCACTGCGCCACCAGGGAGGCCCGACATGTGCTCTTTACAAGAGTAAGTTTCTAACTGTTTCAAATCATTTGATCCTGCTCGGTCAGATCCCTGTCTTCAATAATCCCTGTGGGACTGCATATGCCTGCATTTAAACAGGATGCAAAGTAAATAACTAAAGCACAATAATTATAAAGATCATGTCATTATTTCATTTCTGTTATCCTACATAACCACTTGGTGTTCATTTGTATTGCAAAATACAATATTTTATATGTTTATTTTGTTAATTTTATTTTTCCTAGCATAATTGTACACACAATTTAACAAAGTTTTTCACTTTTTTTCTAGCTATTAATATTCATTTTATTTCAGATTATTATTGAAAATATTTTCATTGAGTAGAAAGGGCTGTTAATAAATAATCCCTCTAGATGGACAGATATACAAGTACAACAAATATTAATGGTAGAATCTGTTTGGGGTTATATATATTTATACTGTAAAATTCTTTCAGCTGAAATTTTGAAATTTTTCTTGATAAAACGTGGAGGGGAAATGATCATATCCAAGAGTCAAATACTTTAAATAAGCCCCTGGTTTTGAGAAGTAATGCCAAAGAAAGTTGGGGTACATGATAAAAGTCTAGGTGACTATGCTTGCTTGTTGTTTTCACTGGCATAGAAGGTCTGATCCGTGCCCCCTTGATCCCAAAGACAAATACAATGGCCAGACATAGGCTGGTATTTCTCATCAGAAGCAGCCAGAAAGACAGTGACGAGCATGTTATAATAGTCAGTGATCAAAAAAGATAAACTCACACCACTGTGGTAACGTGGATGGAGCTGGAAGGCATTATGCTGAGTGAAGGAAAGGCTAACTATCAGACACTTACACACATATGTGTGGTAGAGAGAAACCAAACAGAGGCTAAAAAAAAAAAGGCAAATTACAAGCTGACCATAGATCTGAGGCATCAAGCAGGAGAAGGGGAGGGAGTGGAGTCCAATGGGGGGCCGGAAGAGCGCAAGCGGTGGGGGAAATGGGCCCCAGGTGCCGCGGTGGAGGGAGAACTACAGGGGCTACAGCTGAAAGGAATTGTTGTGCGAAGATGAACAATGATGTAAGAAAATAAATTAATTAAAAAAATACAGCGAAGAGCTTCTGCTTCTTTCCCAGAAACAAAAGCCCCTGTGCTGAGGAAGTGGGGCAGGTGTCTGCCGGCTGACCAGTGAGCAGACAGTGTGCACGGACCTGATGGAAGTAAAATATCTGGGCCTCCCTGGTGGCGCAGTGGGTTAAGCAACGCACTGTGAAGCAAACCGCAGCCACTGCAGCACGAGTTCGATCCCTGCTGCCGGCCAGGGCGGGGACCCACATGGCGTGGCAGACCTCTCCTGCTGTGCCCGCTGCTCCCCTC